>SMLS01074529.1:0-34324 GCA_004785975.1 Popillia japonica | reverse complement strand
TTGAAGAAATTGCTGTAGAACATTTAAGGACAAAAACTAACAGAACTGAGAAAACTCCCAGAAATAATTACTAATTTAATCAACATTCTAAAAAGAAACAGGAATAGATATTGGAAATAGATTTAGGTAAAATATTAAGAACCCCTCGCCTTCAAATGCGTACCATTATAATTTAA
Source organism: Popillia japonica (assembly GCA_004785975.1). Taxonomy (NCBI): domain Eukaryota; kingdom Metazoa; phylum Arthropoda; class Insecta; order Coleoptera; family Scarabaeidae; genus Popillia; species Popillia japonica. The sequence goes on along the minus strand of SMLS01074529.1, from coordinate 34,148 downwards.
ATATGCCTTCTTTACGGATTTAATAGCTATTGATGTTAGCATAGGAATACTTTTATAATAAAATGATTAGACCGTCTAAACATCACTCTCACTCTTTGTTTGATTTTATGTTCTACATATTCCTATATTAAAATTTTAACATTTTTCGAAAAAAAAATATCGTTTGAGCAATTCTTTTGATTTCAAAACCTTCATGACTGTTTTTGAAGAAAACCTCATGCAGATATTTTAATTGCAAATGCTGATTAATTACAATCATGAACCTGTTAATCATAGAATCTACAAACAAGATCTCTTCGAAACACCTGCAGTTTATACAACCAAACATACTTCATGTACCATACAACTGCCGCATAGGTAATATCACAACAGATGTCACTATACGTTCACATGACTTAAAGAGCAAACTTCACGATTATATCAAAAAATTTCTTCTTGTTTATACAAACTTTCCCTTTAAACATGCTGAGTGCATTGGTGCATTCAGTGTGGTGGCCAAAATAAGATCTAAATAACAGCAAAAGGTTTTTGTAATAATCTTACCTGGAAGTAATGCATTAGACTTTTTACACATACCACATTAATCGTCTGAGAACATACTTAGTTTATTTATAAAAATTATAATATAAAAGCATTATATACATACATACAATAAGAAACATAGAAAACGATGTAATTGCACTTCTTTATTTTTTACATAATTTTGCTATATATATCATCATTTACATATCTACACAACAGACATAATAATGCTTAATTTCTGCATATTGCATTTAATACAATTTAACACATCGATGCTACTCGTTTTGTTTAATACTAATCAGCTTCATCCTCCTCTTGCAGAATTACCTTGAAACTGAACGGCTGGAAAATGTAACCTTCGCCCTTGTAGAATTTACTCATAAATTCCACCCTGAAAAATCACAAACTCACATTAATCAATACATCCCTCTTTCATCGAAGATACTCAATATTTACCAATGTAGACGAAGAGTATGAAGGAACGCGCTCAAACCTTCCATCATGACCAAAATGGCGACCGTCAGAGCAGCCCACGCCGCAAATATTAAAAACAAAAAGATCGCCCCGATGTAGTTATCCCTAAATCCCATTTGGAGCACCATAGTCCACAATACTTCCGACAATTCTGCAACAATTAACAGCCAAATTGGGACATGCCATGGATAAAAATTTTGCAAAACTTACGCGCGTGAGCCAGTGATAAAGCCCACAAACGCAGATACGAAGCCGTGTGTGATATCGTACTCAGGACGTATTCTATCGTGTGAATGGCTGAGTGAATGAAGATTTCACTTATGGGTTCTTCGTGTTCCTCGTGTTGATCGCGGCGGGGTGCGGATTGCGGTATATCGCTAACGCTCTCCGGTTGGAGCTCCATCCCTTGGTTTACGTCGCCATTAGCACCGCTCTAAAAATGTTAGATGTAGCAAAGTTTGAATTAAAATATTGGAGTATTTACCGCTTTCTTTTGTGATTTCCTCGTGGACATTACGTAGAAAGGTTTTCCCAATAACATAACCGGAATGCATAGTAATGCAACCAAAACAAAAATCAACTGTATAGTGCCTTGACCTTCGAACATATACTCCATGCAATCCTCATCGTGATCGTTTGTGCTGAACAACATCATGTTGATGAAATAGATGAGAACCGAAGGCGCGCAAGAAGATCCGTACGCCATTTCGCCTAAAAATCAAAATAATCTAATTGTGTTCACAGGAATCTATCTGGACTCACTCAAATCCGCCGAATACATAATCCACTTCATGAACATCATAACAACCATCCATAAGAAAAGTAAACATAAGAAGATAATCTGCGGTAAGAATAACAGGAAGAAGTCCTCGATATGGCGGAAATGGGCGTAGTTAACGACGCTCATACAAACGCCGAAAATCATGTGAAATACTCCGAAAATTATGGATAATTTCATTTTGAACGAATTGAGGAAAATGATTTTGTTGGAGGCTAACTGCAAATTTAAAATATTTTTAATTAAAATCAAAATAAACTTCCTTACACTTACCATCCAGGCTGGATCTACACCGATAAAATAAGGAGTCCCAGCGTAATCGAAGCTAGGATTCAGCTGAACTTCCTGATGCGCATCTACGTCCGTATAAGTTGAATTAGCATTCCAACTCGATCCAAATATATTCATCGTCTTCGAAAACACATCGTTATAGACGAATCCAGTATATATCGAGAAGATCCCCATGAGAAGTACGATGTATCTCCCAGCGAAGAATATATTCCAAATTTCACTGCTAGTTTTCTTCGCCATGTATTTCTTTTCGTCGGCAACCATGTACAAACCGAAGAGGAACAATATAACTCCGTGACCAGCATCACCGAACATAATAGCAAACAAGAACGGGAAAGTAATGATGGTATACAACGCTGGATTTACTTCGCGGTAAGAAGCTACACCGTACGAGTCGATCAAATTCTGGAAGCCTCTTGTAAACTTATTGGTCCTGTTGAAAGTTGGCGGGTTCTCGTTCGTCTCGATGACATTCAAAAAGGATGTGATCGAACTCCCTCCAGCGCTCTGTTAATTATTATTATTTCCATTACAAAAAAATTGAATAGCAAAAAATGAAAAACGACTTACCGAACCATCAGATAGAGCTTTTTGCACAACTGGAATGTCAGTAACCGGTACCCAACACTCCCCGATTAAGCACTTCTTAGTGACATCCATATTAAACATATTCAGGGTGTGGTAAATAGCCTTCATCTTCCTCACCATAACAGTCCAATTCTGCAGCTCTTTAGCGACACCTACCAACACTCTCTGGCGGTGATCTTTAGTTTGATTCAAAACCTACAAAAATCTTTTTTAACAAAATTTCTCCTTCACAAAAATATTTAAATCAGACTCACCAAGGTGACATCCTCAATTTGTGTGCGAACATTCTTCAACATCTCTTCGCGTTCCTGGCTAATATTAGGGCAGGAGTAAATCGAAGCGTGGAAACCGGCACAAACTTTATTAATACGACTCTTCAGCTGCTCACCTTGATAAAACGCAACGAACACGGTTTTATTCATTAGATTTCCCTATAAAAACCGTATTATCAACTCGTATTAACAAAATTTTAATTTATGCAGTACATACAGTACTCGGATCTTCTAGAGCCTCTTCGATCTCGGCTTGTTTCAGGAAAACATTGCCTCTTGATATGCGCCATAACATCCGTTCGAAAGCTGGAATTCTCTCTCGGTTGATAACACCGGCTACGAATCCCAAACGACCTCTGGCGATTCCGGCGGTTTGGGCGTCCTCAGGAAGTTTGTGCGACACATCCGGTCCGTTGATTTCACCTTGTTCTACAAGGAAGGCGTGGGTCTTCTCCAATACTTGGCGTAGCTCGACGAAGCCGAGGTAGTTGGATTTTAATGATACGGCGTTCTCGCTGAGTTCTTTGATTTCGCCTTCGGTTTTTTCTAGATGTGCCTGAGATGAAATATTAAAATGTTTCCTTTTATCGTATAGTATTTTTGCACATCCATAATTAGGTGATTGGAAATGTCATATTGACATTTAGTGACAGATTTAAAATTGACATTGACAGACAGGAATTTCAATACAGCCAACTTACGAAATTAATGGTACAATATAGGGGTATATGCTCATTGTTAATGTTATCCGAGCTATGCAATACATAGCGTCTTCAATAAGGAATGGCAGCTATCATTGTAGCGCAACTATGCTGCAAATTGATGTAAAGTTTTTCTATTATAATGCGTTCAAAGATGCCCAATTTCGAATCAACAAAACAACATTTTGCTTTAATCAAAATAAAGAAGCTGTTGAAAAGTGCTCTTTGTTGGAACAAAGCTCTGGCGAACATGCACCACTTCGACAGCTGGTTTAAAAGATTCAAAAATGGTGATTTTGGTATCAGTGATATAAAGAACGTTCTAGCTAACCAGAAACATTCGAGGAGGAAGAATTGAAGGATTATTGAAGGAAAAGTCTGCTCAAACAGAAAAAAGAACTTGTAAAACACTTAAATGTCACTCAAGCAGCCATGGGCGTGTACATACTATGAAAATAATCCAAGAAGAAAATGATCTCCATATGAACTAACTGAAGCCAATATTGTAGACCGTTTGCTGATTTGCAATTCTTTGCTTACAAGAAGCATCGAATTGTAATTGGTAAAGACAAATTCATTTATACAACATAACCCCAAGTATAGAAAAGCTTGGGTTCATCCAGGCGAACCATCCACATCAAGAGAAAAACGAAACATTCATGGAAGAAAAGTGATTTTGTGCATTTCATGGGATGAGAAAGCAGTGGTGTACTATGAGCTCCTAAAATAAATGCAAGGCGCTCTTCAAGACTAGCACTAGCAGAAACCACGCAATCAAAAAAGTGCTTGAAGAATGGATTCTATCAAAAGACAAATAATTTTGTTTGTGGTAGAATCTATAAATTTCCAGAAAGATGGTCGAAAGTCATAGTTAATGATAAAAAATAAATTTTGTCTCTCTTCCTCTTATTGCTTACTTATTTAGTAGATACTTTACAATATTATTTTATTATTTTATAGCATAATTATTTGCTGTTTGATCACCGTTTTAAAACTAAGCTGGCTCTATTACAAAACATGCTTATAAATAGACATTAATAGAATTAATTCGTATAGTTTCTATGCAATTTAAAATATACCGTAAAACACTAATTTAGATAATGTTAAACGAGATTAATTTTAAGATGGCATAAAATAAAACGACGCTTATAATCAACTCCAATTATAATAAATTATAATACGATCTGGTTAATTAGCAGATTCGATTTTACCTCTAAATCAGTAATCTCCCTCGGATTTGGAGCTTTAGGCAATTCTCTAACATCGGGGATGTGAACACCGTCCTTCCTAACTTCAGCTTCGATGTATCTCAACTTCCTCTCCATTTCGTCGCATCTCCTAACCTCAGTGACAAATTTTCTTTGGAACGCATTGACTTCCTCGTTTAACTGTAACAATTTTGTGCATTTTTTTTGATTTAGATAAAATTTGATTTATGCAGATAAAATTGAAAAAAATGAATAAAATAAAAATGCACTCACATCTCTGAATTGTACAGTTCCTGTTTCGCCCAATTCTGAGATGGATTGATAGGCGGCTTCTGGCTGGATGAACAGTTGGGCCAGAGCCATCTCTTCGCTGCGGAACATCGCCCCCATGATGGGTTATTAGATGTGTATCTGGAACAAAGAATGAATACCTCAAGTTAATCCGCTTTGTTTTTAGTTTAATTTTTACGAAATCATTGTTGTAAGTTAACAAAAAAAATTGGATCGTTATCTGATATATGGTCACAATTAGTCGGTATCTGAGATAAAGTACACTTCATCAATTCACCTGATCCATTTTTATTAGATTAGAGTCGGTTAACTAGTCTAAATTACGATCTAATATCTAAATTAGGTATTGCTTGTTAAATGATTATGTAGCAAAGTATGTTTCTAGCGCGTGCAAAATAAATCGAATTTTATTTTCTTGACTAAATTGATAATTTAAGTCTTAAATGTCAAAATTTCAACGTATGCGTGCGATAATACGATCGTAAATTAATGGAACTTCAAGATTTAGGAAAGGTTAATCCTGATTTAACACTTGTCAAGGTGAGGTGATTGCCTTTACAAGTTTCAATAGCTGCTCAATGGTATTACCTCGATTGAAGTTGCAATATCAGTTCGTAAATTGAATTTTTAAGGTCATATTTAATGTAGAAGTTAATTTAAACGTATATTATTACTGTATGAGTAAATGTTGTAAAAAGATTATAGTATTAAATTGTTTTATTATCTCTTTTATCTAGTCTGGAAAACGAAGCAAAATCCGGAAGAATAGAAATTTGCAATTCCCTTCATCTTCAATTGAATAAAATAGAAGAGAGATAATTTAGCTGGTTATCTTTCAAGAATGGATGACAATCTAGTGAGACAAGTAAGGAAAGCTGTTTGGAAAGGAAAAAGCCAACGAAGAAGTGGAATTAAGAAATTGAATCAAGGGTGAAGAACAGAAAAGACTGGAAAGTTTTCTCTAAAACACATAATTTCTACACCTAACGGTATAAGCAAAACCAAAATTTAACTCCTAAACTTTTTGAAATATTTATGTTTATATGATTTAAATGATTGTGACAATCTACAGAGAGATATTCAAATATTTTGTTTTGCTTCGCTAATTTTTTTTTTGTACAACTTCGCTGGTAAATTCTCAAATTAAAACAAATTTTCTTTGCTGTTTTATTTTGTCCCCAGTCTTCTTTTAGCAGTTTTTTTTTCTATCTATCACCGTTAGTGAGAGCAAAAATAAGAAATGATTACTTGTTTAAATAATATAGAACCAAACGAAATATGCTAAAGACCAAGTCGAATAAAACAAATGGAAGGACCACTGAAATTAACCGAGCCCTGTATAGATTTTCTTTGGTGTTAGTAAATTGCCTCCTCACACATAGTAGGTGAAAGAGTCAGACTTACATACATACTTGGTTTCATAGATAATGTCTGCCAAACCTTTGTACAGGACGGAGTAGTAGACATTTTGAAGGTCGTAATTGATTTTGAAAAAGGTATCCTCAAAGCTATTCAACAAACTTTGCCATTAGCGAAAATGATTGGATTCCAATGTGATCTCTTACAATGTTGATATCGCTAAATCAGAGAATTCAGTTTGATTTCTTCATTTATGAAAGTTCTGAAGTCGGAGATGGTTACGAATCAGTGTGAAAAATCGCAAAAATGAGTTTTACGCAGAAAACGAAATAAGTAGAATGCATCTATATTTAATGTATTTCTTTGCATTGTGGTGCGATTAATTTTTTTTCCATAAGGTTAGTCATAATTTAAGTAAGCTTATTTCCTTATTTGTTCTAGAATAATTCAGTGTATCCGCACATCAAGGCGGGGAATCTGAAAAATTTTTATGTGCATTCAATTTTTTTAATTTTTTGCGGTGATTAAACGCAAATAGTTTTGCAGAATCTACAGATAGCATCCTATGTTATACATGCACCTATTTAGCCTATAATGATCAGTCAGCAGATCAACTATCATTTTGACAGTTGTCCTATCTTTACTCAGTAGGTCTCTAATAAATTCATGCATCTATTTCTTTAAGAACTCTTTTGCCTGTCTTTTTCCTAGTAATCTCTTCCACCTTTTCTCAAGCGTGTTATGTATCCATTCTTTGATGAACTTTTTAATTTGCGATTTGTTGGTGCCGAAGGAAGAGCCAACACCCACAAATGACATTGACGAACCTTGTCTAGCAGATCTTTACGCCCCAGTGGCTAGTTGTTTAAAAACGAAACATTAGATTAGAAAACTGGTTGTTCTCATAGACGAGTAGAGTGTGTCCCAAAAAGTTTTATAGAAATGGAGAAAAGTTTACCTTACATTTTACAAAAAATATATATTCTTGATAAAAAATTCTGTATGACTTAATAGATCCATAATTGAGTACAAAATTTTTAAAATATTAGACAGAATAAGGCAAAATCGAAGATAATAATAATAATAATAATAGACAATTTATTATCCAACATGCATGGCCCAATTACAGGATAATATTTACAATACATACATACAAAGTATATACATCATGTGTGAAAAAAAAAACAATAAACAGCATTGGCAAGATACATTAAACAATAGCTACTACCAGATATATAAGAAAAAGAAAATAGCAATGAATTATAATAAATCAGACCCAATGAAATATGTAGATTATCTTCAAGCCTATTACCAATCCAAGATAGTGTGTAGATTGGCGCCCTTCTCATGACATCTGTTTTCGCAAATGGAACTAGGAAGGTGCTATCGTATCTCGAATTCAACCTCGGTACGAAGAAATTCAGGCGTTCAAATAAGAAAGAGCAGTCGATGTTCTGAACTAATTTAGTTAGAAATTTCTTATACATTTCCTCCCTCCTTCTTTCCAATGCTAACATACCATGTCTCGACAGCAATTTGTCCTGAGGTATTCCCCTGTCAGGGTAAGTTCCATCCATTTTATAAGACAGGAATTTTAGAAATTTGCGATGAATAGTATCTAGTCTTAGACAGTCACAAGCATACAAGGGGTTCCAAATCAAAGAAGCATATTCAAGTTTACTTAGAACATACGCAAAGTATAATGACTTTAGGACGGTTTTACCTTTAAAATACTTGAAGACACGCATTATAAAACCCAATGATTTCATGACTGCAGAACATATATCGCTGATATGCGATCTGAAGGTGAAGGTGGAATCAAAAGTTACACCAAGGTCACTATACTCAAGTTTACGAGTTAACGTGGTGCCCTTGATATGAAAAGACAAAATGTAGGGTGAAGAAGAACGGGTATAGGTGAGTATACAACATTTTTCAACATTCAATTTAAGTTTGAAGTTATCACACCAATCAGTTATTGAATTTAGAGCTCACTGGAGTCGATTTACATCATCAAACGAGGAAATCTCATAGAAAATTTTAATGTGATCTGCATAAGCAAGTATTGGAAGGTCAATTTGGAAAAGCAGCTCATTGATCGAAAGAACATTATAAGAAATGTAACAGTTTCTTTTCCCTCAGGTAAGATCGGAGCAAACGCAGAGCAGATGGAACAAAACCTATGGAACTCAATTTGAAAATGATTTGGAGTGAGAGTAAAATACGTTCAAACTGTAATGGAGTTAGACTTTTCATGACCGATAACATCGCTGTAGTTTCAATATCTTCATTTCGAACTCATGCCTGATGTTTCTTTGTAAATTTATTTTCAACACTTCTAGAACTCTTGAATTTACATATTAGGTACATATCTGACAGTTGTGAAATGTATTATTGGTGTCGATTATTAAAAATGTCTGCTCCTTCCTTACATGTTTTATAATTTGCTCCAACAATAAGAACAATTTCAATGCATCTACGAGTCATGCAGAGCTTTTAATCAAGAATATTTTTTTATTTGTATAAAACTTTTTGGGAAACCCTTATGTAGGTACCTTTACAAAGTCCTACCACAACTTATTACCAAATTTTCTAGAAAATTAAGTGCCTGATCGCGGCAAATTTGAAGCGTATTTTTATTTAGGAACGTATCTTCGAAGAGTGCAGCAATTAAACTGGTAGAAGCAATAAACCGCAAAAAGTTACATCACCTGCACGATAAAAATCAGATTGTTTATTACTAATACATGCACCGCATTTTTCTTTATTTGTACAGGGTGACGCAGGTATTGTTATTTCATGGAAAATTATTTAAATAATTCATTTCTGTTAACATTGAATTAATTCATTCGATTCTTACAATTTCCGTCGCGTACTTCTGCGATTTAATGCAAAATTTATATAGGTGTAGATTACGTAAACATAATATTCCTTTGAGGTAAAAGGCTACAGCATATAATTAAGGGTTTCCAATTAATTAGTTGATGGACTTCGGAGTACGTATTACATAGATACTACAGCAAAACGCTCAGGGTGTGGTCTTATATTTAAATAACTTAGTTTAGTTATATATAGCTATAATATTGCGGTCTAAAACACCGTAAATTACAGCATAATAAATTACTAAAATGAAAATTATACGTAAACACAGCAGGTAGGTATATTTTTCTTTCGCGCAAGCCGCATATTTATAATTTAACCGAGGATAATGCATGTAATACGTTAAGATGAAATAAAACACAACACCTTGCTTGTATAAACATGAGCACCTTCCCTTCTTGTACGCCCACATCAAATTATTAACGCTATAATCCATATTTTTGCTATGTAGTCGTATAAGGAGCTTAATTTGTCCAGCCGGAAACGCAAAACTAACTTTAATTTAAAAACCTGATTTTCAAGCACTTGTGATCTACTATAAAAACTGCCACACCTTCTTATAGGTAGCGGACCTCTATTATACCAGTTGATACTAATTTAAAGACGAATTCATTAGCATATTCATACATAATATAGTAAGTTTTTTCGCGATTTGGTTGAAACGTCCTCTTTAATACATCTGACTCTTTGTAATGTCATTATTATTGTGGCTCATTACAGGATGACCTCAATTTTGTGACCTTTACACGAAATAAATTCGTACAGTTTGAAAGAAATACACCGCTATTAAGATGTAATAAAGCAATACTAAATAGATTGTAATCGCCAGGTATTCGTTTTGTATTAAAGGGATTAGGAAAGTGTCAGATAAGGAATCCCTAATTGAGTCTAAATTAATTAAGTATAGACATCCCCAAAAACACAAACAACTGATTAATTCTGTTTATTTTGAAGAATAATTAGAGTTAATATAAGTAGTTCGATTAGATTCGATTATAAAAATCTAAAATGTATGTACAATTTTTCCAGAAAACATCTTGTACTTGGGGGAAATTTACAACAATAGCTGTAATAATCCTTATCGTACATCTCATCGAGTAAAGAATGCTCCTGTTATCTTGTCTACAGTACTTGATTTAGAGGCTATTCCATCACGTGCTAACTTGGTCTCAATTATTTAAAGTTATCCACATAGTTACATGGAATCACATGTTGAAAATTATTAACAATATAATTATGCAACAAATTTAAATCGATTGCCCGATTCGCATGTAACACGAGAGATGTGTTAAAATTCCTGACACATAACCGAGTATATCACGTAAGATTTGTGCAAATATTGACTCGTTGAGACTACAATAAAATTGAAAACAACCTTCCTTAAGATCCCGTGATATCGTTTTTATTAATATTAAAAAGAATAGTTTTACAAATTTAAACTCTACATAATACTATCGAATTATAAAAGAAACCAAAACGAGCTTACCAATTTCCACCGAATATATTCACTTTTTTCCCACTTGGATTTCCAACTTCCTGTAAGTGCGGTTCGCCTACCTGAAGGCAACTAATTGTAAGCTCACAATACTTTACAAATTCAGTGAGAATCTGTCACATGATTGCACACCGCTAACAAAACGCACAACGAGTACCTATCTTCTTCTCGTTTTTTTTTCAAGATACGAAGATGTTATCTTTAAGAGACATATGAGTGATAAGACGTCCTCTACGTTTTATGCATACAATACATGTGATGTGTCAGAATATTTTATTGATTATTATCGAAAATTTTAAATTATCTAGTACGTCCATTACTTCTAATTCATTATTGTATTAGACAATAGTATCATAACATTAAGTCTATAAAAGTGGAGCGTGACGAGGTTGCCAAAACTTACTAACTAAAATGGAATTTATTGTCGATTATTGTATGGATTAGTAGGAAATATTATTAAAAATTATATATTCTGTTAAGTGCATGTAAAACAATATTAATTAATAATATGCGACGCAATAGAATTGTACTCCTAACTCATACAGAATTTCCTAAACAAAAATTAAAGATTAAATAATAACTTGTAATGAACATACCTATCTGTATGTTACAATTTCCTATGCAATTAATTCAAGATTCAATAATAATCTACTTCCGGTATATATGTATTATTAAAATATGTGGTTTTAGCAGGATAGTGCACCACCACCTACAGAAATTATAAATCTGCATCTTTTGAATTTCTATTTATGGGAACTGCTGTTGTCTACAGTGTTGACATCAGTGCCTGTCAATATTTATTTGAACAAATTAAAAACGTAGCTAACCGGATAAGAAATGATTCTTATCTTTTCCTTCGAGTAAAAGAATCATCAGTTCGTCAATGAAAGGATTGCATTAATGCCGAAAGTACGCATTCCTATAGAAATTTTTCAAAATTGAGGCATATGAAGGGTGATCCAAATTGGTCTTTAGGATTTAAATTGCGCGCTATTTTCATTCGATGAAAATTCGTAGTATGCATTTTGATAAACACATGGTAAATCCATCGTGGCTCCATATATTTCATTTTTTGTGAACTGGCTTACACAAAACAAAGAAGTGGATGCTGATTTTTACAAAAAAAAAACCATATAGAGCGATGAGTCCCATTTTTATTTGTAATGGAATGTGAATTGCCAGAATTGTCGCATTTGGTGTAGTCAAAATCCACATTCTATTCAATATAAACCAATGCACCCAGAAAAATGCACTGTTTGGTGCTGCAGGAAACATTGGTCCGTATTTTTTTGAGGACTAAGCCGATAGAGCTGTTGCAGTGAGCATAAAATTAATGATTTGAACTTAAATGATATGTGGTTTCAACAAGATGCAGCCACATGTCACACAGACACGAGACAGTCACTTTACTTCGAACCAAGTTTCCTGGTCATTTTAACTCTCAGATTGATGGCCAGCAAGGTCTTGCGATCTAACCCCCCTAGACTTTTTCCTATCAGGGTTATTTGGAAGACAACAATGATGCTACGATTACAGAACTAAACGAGAACATCAGACATGTAATTACTAAAATGGAACCACATTTATTGGAACTTATAGTTACATTTATGGAAAACTTCGCTAAAAGAATGGCATTATGTATGCAGAGTCGTGGAGGGCATTTTAACGACATCATATTTCAAACATAATACACTATCGGATTTTTCAAATATCTTGTGTTTTATTCAAAGAACAAGTCCTAAAGTCGAATCTGGATCACCCTTTACCTTTATTACAACTGGGCAAAACATGTTTGTGTTAGCTATCCCGAATTCTTCAAATTATCGATGTAAAAACTGGTTGCATAATGGTCACCTCAGAACTTCATAGAAACGGTTGTTCCATGATTCATTTTATACTAACTAATACTGCTGTGGCCACATATAATATAATCATATAATCGAGTATTTCTGGGAAAAATGCTAGAATACTGATTTAAATAAGTATTTGCAAATAATACTGTAACATCATTGATAGAAAACTATGCCTGTGATACATAATATACTAAATATTCTATAGAAACAAATAATGCCCAAAATTCGCGAATTAATACAAGGGAAGATTGTAGAAAAAGCTTAAGGAATGTCAATGTGTGCTATTGCTGGATTCGTGGAGTCGTAAAAGTCCATGTAAGATTCACCAAATATTAATATGAATTATATGTATATGTATCACACCAGTATAAGTGGTTCCTGTAAGAACCAACTTTGAAATTTAGGTGTTATTGCATCAAGATCATTCTTGGCGGGCTGACCCCTCCAAATCTCAAATTAAAAAGTCCATCAACGAATCGATGCGCAATAAGTTCAAAAAATGGTGGCAGAGATCACCAGGGTAAAAACAGATAAAAGAGGTCTTAAAGGAACATAGGGCTGAATTGACTAGAGACCGTGTAGTAGAGTAAAGACTGTCAAAATGACAGTAGGTTTGCTATCCGATCATTGTAGACTTAATAGGCGTATGTATAACAAGACCTAGTAAAGGATGCTATCTGCAGATTCTGCAGAAAGGAAGGAGAAACGCCAGTTTATGTGTTGTATCATCACAAGGGCCTGGTGAGAGCATAAAGGAGACGCTCTTAAAGATGACAAGCGTCAGAAAGGAGACAAGGTTAGAGAACGCCTTCTAGGACAAAGTCTACCAATGTCTAGCTGTGTGCAAATAAAGAAGCACAATAGACCAATAGAAAAACTGTTTAGTATCTTAGATTTAAAGAATTTTTTATTATCTAACGCAGTTTTAATTTTAACGTCAAAATTTCTAACACTGAAATCAAGAACATCAAGAAGAATTCTTTTAAGTTTCAAAAAAAGATAATAGTCACACAGAGCGAGTTAACTGTACCGTACAATTTTCCCATTAAAGATTTACATTTTCTGAAAAATTTTAAAAACATTCGTTTCTCATATTGTTAATTCTCTAAAATTCTCTTCGAGTTTATTGATGATTTCTCCAATTAGTGCTGCTAGCTCATCATAAATAGATTCTCTGCTTCATTTAAGCCGCGTCCATCATAATTTTGTTTTGAAAATAGGACAGACAATCTTCTCCATACTCTAACAATGGAGATTCCTCGAACTAGACTATCTTGTTTTGATCCAAATTTATGACACTTCTGTGTTCCAGATTAAAATCACTCATTTTCTCATATTTACCTAAACAAACGTAAAAGTAACAAAAGAGGTTACTTATCCGATAGTGGCCAAACAATGTTATGTAGTAACATACTTCACCGACCTGTTGATCTATTTTATTGCTACAAGTATTTATTTGCTAACACTACACATCAGCCCTGATATAATTCCATATCTTCCAACTTAATGTATGTAACATAGGTATGTAGATAAATATCTAACAATGATAAATCGTAAATTAATCAAGATCTGGGCTTCATATCGTTTCGTAAAATTAAATATTTCAAACTGTAACACGTAACAAAGACGTGTGTAGATAAGGAGTATTACAATATAATATGTGTTATAAACGTAATTTATATTGTGACATCTTTTAAATATTATATATTTCGATGGCGGAATGACACCCCTCCAACAACATTATTAAAGTGGAAAGCGTGCAGAAATTCCATTAACACAGCCTTGAATACGTTCAATAACGACCTTGTTTGAATTTCTAAACAAAATTGATATTCTAAACATATACATACATACACGAAAGGCTTTTATTTTTTAAATAAATTTCGTCGTTATCAAATCGGGAATTGATCGACATATTAATATACGTACTTTCGATAAGCAAAGGTTAAATTATAATTCACTTAAGTCCGACGTAACCGCGAGATAATTCCAAATATAACAGCGTTACAGCTTTATGTAATCCGTTAGTCCTTGAATTTAAGTCAATCATCTTCAACATGTTACGTAGAGGCATATACATATAACGTGTGTAATGATCAAGATGAATTACGAGGAAATGATGAGCATTAAAATGGAATTATCGTTAAGGAACAATTCGAACAATTTGGGCAATTGCAGTTGCGCTTCGTTAATTCCGATAAGAATTTTATCCGAATTAAGTTGTTTGCTTCCTCCTTTTTATGATTTAGTATATAATAGTGATGTTCTAAACGAAAATGACATCTGTCAAAAAGTCCATATGAAAAAAAAAAAGTTCCGTAAGTAATTCCGCAGAATATGAGAAAGAAGGCAATTTGCCCATGTATGTATGATGTATGCATGGGTGAACTGTCATCAAGGATATACGCATTAAAGTTATTAATACAATTTACATAATGTAAAATTACATACAGGCAAGTATATTAACATTTAATACTAGTATTTGCGTTTGTTGTCACGCACTGATGCTACATCAGATTCAAATTGCCTAATACTCTTATTTTTTCCTGTAAATACAAACTTTATGTCTAATTACGTAACCGTTTTGTTTATGCATTTCCATTTGGAAACCGTACCTACATCTCTATTAGTACCAGAAATTAACAAGATCGTTTTTATTGCCACTCATTCTGTTCGAAATATGTAAAGAAATCCTCAACGGAATTTATTTAGTTAGTGCTAAATTGAAAAGAAATGATTGCTATACTAAAAAACAACATGTGGAGATTATCTAGAACATTTTAAAAATGTATAAATTACTCGACTTAGTTGCTTAGAATTTTAAAATGAAGCAAACCGCAATGTGTGCGATGCATATGTGTACGTACATATGCTTGAAGAGAATTTATATTAACAGTTATTGCTTCGCTTTCTTAACTTTCTACATACAAAACACAAATTAATTCCGAAATTATAAAGAAAATTGAAAATTTTGATAAATAATTTAGAATTTAGGCTTGACCATTTGCAAAACCAGTAATCGCTAAGTGGCAATGCTCTGTGAGAGAACTCACAAGAAAACAGTTTGTTCTTTCTTAGTTCTAGCACGGTCTTTGCTGTTTGCTTATTAGTTTTCAATGAATGCTTTGGAGTGTCTCAGACTAGGAAGATTCTTCCAGAGGGATGCTCCAAGCTTCTTCTCAATATTTTTTTAGTTTTCTTTTATAGGTGCTCATTCCTATTCCGTAAAACGGGTCTGGTTCCACAAACGAGGTTGTGGCGGCCTTTTTTGCTAATAGATTAGCACTCTTGCTGCCAGTGATTCTAATATGTCCTGGTACATGGCATAATGCATTAATAGTGTAAATAGCTGGAGCTACACTCAGAGAAACTAATGCAGTGAATCAACAAAAACAATGTTGATTCAACAACGTTTTGTGTTTAAATACAGTCAACGAATTAATTTGGTTAAGGGAAGAAAGTGTCGCTGTTATGTTATTTTTGTTTACTGAAACATAAAACTTTGATACTGAAACATAGAACTTTGTGACAACATTAATTTAAGACAAAATAGTTCTTAACCCAATGTTTTTTTTTGTTTTGCTATTTCTTCAACAAGAATTTGTTGTTGGTGCAACAAGATGCATGTAACAAGAAATATGTTTAATTAAATAATAGTATTTTGATTAAATACACTAAAATTTTGTTTATTGCAACCAAAATAAAACAACAAAAACCATTTCGTTGGGTGAACGTTATGACTTCTCTGTGTGTACCATGCGTTTTATCCTTCTCCTGGTTGTAGCTAGTATTTTCATGAGAGCATTTGAAACCACAAGTGTAGGACATGAAGATCTGTAATTTTAATTTTCTTCTGCATGATTAGTGCCCGCTGAAACCCCTCCAATAACTTCTGAAATGTTTGGATTCATAAAATGCTAATATCACACTTGTTTTGCAGAATGAGACGAATGAGCTGGAGTGCAGAATTAAGAAACGTCTTACTATATTGATCCATCCACAAAAACATACCACAACGTAGATTATCACACACAAGAGGGTTTCCAACCACCAATGCTTAAATTTTTTAATAATAATAATAATAATAATTTATTGTCCAACAGCGTAGGCCAAATTAAGGGCAAATTACAAATACAACTAAGTAACATACAGTAGTGTACAAAATAGGCTTACAATCTAGGCAATTCAAGTTTAGCAATATCTCGATTTACAACTAGACAAGTATGCATTATACAAATCAATTACACTACAGTGAAATATATCGCAATCCATACAAATGCTATTATAGATTTTACACATAAAATTGACAGGGGATCTTAGCATTAAGTTAGTTCTAGGTAACGGAACCTGAAATGTAATAATATGACGAGCCGCTTCACGAGGAACTAAGAAATATATGTCTCAACACAACTAATTTTTCCGTTAACACATCAGACATCGCCTATCTTCCAGTGAGAGCACATTAAATCTTTCAAGGTAATACGACTGCGGTATACCCCTTGCAGGGTAGACTCCATCTGACTTGTACGCCAACAGCTGACGCTGAACATTTTCCAAAGACGAAACATGTATATTGTACATTGGATACCAAATCATACTACCATATTCGAGCTTAGAGTGTACGAGGGCATAAAATAGGATGATGATTGTGGCAGAATTATAGAGCTCAGCAGAAGATCGTATCACAAACCCCAGCATCCTATTGGAATCTGATATGGGGAATATGTTCGCGAAATGATAAACAACTATCAAAGAGTATTCCCAAATCCTTGATGCACTGGCGTCGTTGAAGTATGTATATCATCACCTATAGAATAATCATAGGCGATAGGAGATAATTTGCGGGTAAAAGATACGACGCTGCACTTGGAGACATTCAGCTCAAGCTTGTTCGCAGTACTGCACTTTTGAATGCTGCGCAAGTTAGTTTGCACAGGCAAGCAATCATCAAGACACGTTATAGAACTAAATAATTTAACATCATCAGCAAATAACAGAATCTTACAGTCAACATGGTCAGTAATGTCGTTAATAAATAGGAGGAACATTAATGGGCCTAGGGTAGATCCCTGAGGAACGCCGGATGGTAGTATCTGCATAAAGATTAGAGTTATGTCCGTTATACGAAACAAAGAAATGTCTGTTAGTCAAGTAAGATCCGAAAAAGTTCAGTAAATTATGGTGTAGACCAAACTTTGCCAACTTCCGAAGGAGTATAGTGTGGTCAAGACTATCAAAGGCTTTATCGAAATCAGTGTAGAGTACGTCCACTTGACCTCGCTTATCTATAACTGAAGTTGCAAACTGACTAAAAGACGCTAAGTTAGTGACCGTCGATCTACCACCTATGAAACCATGCTGCGAGTCGGATACGGGTTAACGAGTTTCATAACATTGCTGCAATGTGGAGAATTAAGGGGGACCCACTCCCATTATTTAAAATTGCATTCCGATCAACAAACAAAAATGAGACAAAGTTGCATGTAAGGAATGTGATCAAATTTATATTGGACAAACTAATAGATTAATTGAAAGTAAATATATATAAGTAACATGTTGTACATTTTTAATTTAGAAGAGTTGAATCTTCTTCAGTAGCGCAACATCTTATTAAGAACGGACACCGTATCGAATCAGATGGTCTCAAATTACTAAAATCAGTTAATTCACCACGAGAACTTGATGCGTATGAAAGACTGTACATAATTCTAGGAAGTTTTGTCTTGTTGAAAATCCTGCGAAAGGTCGGCCGTTCTGTCATGCGGATTAATTTGACAGTTATACTATTTGGAGTTACCGGAATTTACCTGTACCAAACATTTATACTGAGATTAATGAATTAACCCGCACATTAATAGGTACTTTCTATTCTCTCTACTTCTTTCATTCCATTTATTGTCTAAATAAGTATAAGTATACAAAATATTATACGCCTACTACTGACAGATGCATAAACGACTAACCATAATGCATCCTGATCATAGAAATTCTTATCGCGCCATAGACATTGACCGCTTTTTGGTCACCGCATACTATGTCAAGGATCTTCGACCAGTTCCTTTTTTTCTCCTCTTAATTGATACACGCCACAACCATTTCATGTCATCCAGTCTAATTGGAGGCCGTAAATAACTGTCTATAGAAAGACGTAGGTTACGTGCATGTGCATTTGATTGATATTTATTGATTTACTATTTGGAATAGTGCAAGTATGTTTTTGTAAATTTGTCATGCACGTACGGTACGAAAACTTATGCTATGTTAAAATATCTTATATAAGACTATGACAAACTGTATGCATGTGTAGGTTATTCGGTATTTTGTTTAAATTATACTCAAAATTTTCATGTACATTTATAATATTTAGAGATAACAAGGTGCAAGGTCATTTTATTTTCGTAAATCTTGGGATATAGATATATCTTGTGGTGTATATAAAGAACTCTTAGTCACAAGTCAAACAAGAGGAGCACGATCAATAGTTATTATGTTATGAATCTGTGATACTCAGGCTAGAATATCTTTTACAAACACGATAAAAGCCAATTCCGGTTTGATGAACACCGTTAGTCTGAACAATATTTGCATTAATTTTTTTTATTCTTAGTAACTTCCTCCCATGTTTTTCTTATATAAATAGAACAACTTCTGAGAAACAGTATTGGCAAAAATGACTGATAACTACTATGGTATATTCTTTAGAAGTTGATCCGAATGGGAGTCCTTCTAACTTGTGACCTGAATGATAGCCAAGTTGTTTTTTTTACATTCATTTTCATTTCATACTGTGGACCTCAAATATTTTAAACTTCCTCCTACTTGGAGAGAACTTACACAAACTGCTCTATCATTTCAAGTTTGATATGAAGACTGCACGAGAAATCACAAGCCATAACAATTACCTACCTAATGCAATACATACACGTATAATTATCATAAGGTAAATAAATAAATTCAATTTAATCTTGGTAGGAGTAAATATTATTCGATCAGCGTCTTTTTCAGATAACTCTCAGAAATGTACTTGCTACAGACGATTATATCCTGTGGGAACCACACATTATGCTAATACTGCCGTACAACGGAAACAATCCGTAATGTAATAATTAATACATTTGCATTAGTAGTAAGAGTAATTATTTGTGTAGAATTTAAATTCTAATACATCTTTTACCTTGAAATCGTTATTGAAAAGCAAAAGTAGTTACGCATAAATAATTTACAGATGTACACAATCTAAATTTAACTAAGTTAATAACTAACACATTTAAAAGAGAACAAACAACAATTACAGAAGCAATGTTATTGCGTCGATTGAAAATCGTTCCTTTTTGCAATTAAAAAAAATTATAAACGTGTATGAAAACTGCATGCCTCTACGAGGATCATTCGATAAGTACGTGGCCTGACACAGAAATGTGATTTTACAAAAATTAAAAAAACTGAGAGAGTTGAGAGCAGCGATAAAGTACTATCATTTCGAAAGTTATTATGAAATTAAAGCAGAGCTGGACACTATTGGCGTCCGTTCCTTTCGTTTTCAATGGTGAAAAACTGGGTTGCCAAATTTGAGCCCCCAAACTGAATTGTTTGAAAGTTTCTCGCGACTTTTGGGCACATTTTCACTACAATCCGAAGGACTTTTTGCGCCGTTTCATAACCTTCAATCCACCGTTATACGCCCGAAACTTAAAAGCAGCCACAAAAGAAGGCAATAACAGTTTTACCAACAGAAAAGGTTATGGAAAGTGTATTTTAGAATTCTCGCGGAATTATCTTAGTCAACTGATTAGAAAAGTGGAAAATAGTAAAGGGCGAGCATAAAGCCATTTTCTGCAGCAGTTGAGCGACTAAATCAAAAAGAAACGACCCCAATTAGCAAAGAGGAAGTTTTTACGTGGTACGACCGGTGAACTTTTATTGGACGTGTGCTGGCATCCTATTAGATCCATTATTCCTAGCATATCATCAGATGTAGTAAGTGTATGGGCACAAAATCAAATAGAAAATAGGTTTGCATTTCCACTTGACTTCAAAGAACTGGAGAAAATGTTGAGTATGCAGAAAGAGAACATGAGAAGAAGTGGTGGCGATGCCAAAGAAGGTATGTACTGATTTAGTGACTGTTGTTTGTGGTTTAGCCCAGTTGAAACTCTCTGTATTTCTGATGAAGAAATTGAAAGGACAAATTGTCTTCAATTTTTACCCAAAGCACCAGACATAGAACATCAGGAAAATAATTGGACAGGCAGTGGATCTAATAACGTGTCTGTACTTTAAAGTAGTGGCTCACCACCCTCAAAATCAATAAATATCTATTTATTTTATTTATAGGAATAACGCACTCGCCTTCAACTCTGCTGATACCTATTGAAGAATAAAATAATAAGAAACTTGCGTTTTCTTTGTTGGACAATGATAGTTATCAAACGGTCCTCGTATATACTAGACCATGTCGGATCATAAAGTTTATAATACTTATTTGTTATATCAATGTGAGATAACTTTGTGAAACCATATTTACTTTATTCCAAATTTTTATTCATTGCAAATCGATTGCAATATTTTCGATAACAGCGCATAATTGAAATACCTTTACGTTATATTGTTGTAAATTTACACAATCATGCGAATTTTTTAAATTTTTCATACATAACTTAAAAGCTTGCGTAAGTTTGTTTCTATTTTTCCTGCAACCATTTTAATCTTGTCCTATCTCTTCCATCCTATTCAGATTCAAATTTGATTTTGATTTTGCCTTTTAACCGCAATCGCTTAGTCAGAGTAAATATATAAACTACCATTTCCGGGAATACATCCATGTGATATTGATAAGGAGAAAGATTATTTTATAGTTTATTTTAGCTCAACGAAGAAATGTTTACACCAAAACTCATTAGGTATCAGAAATAAGTGTGAAACATTTCTGTGATTAATTTTTAAAAATCTTCGTATACGAATACGAATTATCACAGATAATAAACGACCTCGAATCATCTTTAAATTTACTTTTTCGATTAGTAACTCTAACATAAATAGGTACGTTAAAAGAAACCACAAATATAACTAATGCCACAATAAAATGTTTTAAAAAATTGTTATGTAATAAAATTAAATGTTCTTTTGTTATTAACATGTCTCAAGATCAAATTTCCTATCGATGCAAATTAACTGCTGCTACGCTACTGTGTATATAAAAAATCACTCCAATAAAACAAACACAAAAATAAATAGCAACATGTTGCTATGTACAATCCTTCTAAAAAAAATAATTTAAAAGCGCTAAATATATGATTATCTTCCGTTTAACACTGACAAAGAACTCCTGCTAAAATGAGATCATAAAACTAAATAATTTAACATAGCAAAACCCGCCTCTTTCAGTTTAAACCCGTACTCTATCTACCATAGAGTAGCGTGTCATTTTACAAACTAGTTAAAAGGTAAAAATTATTCGTCTTACCGATAAAAGATTATCCTCTGAGCGAAATATACGAATGCAGGTTACAATAAACGAAAAAAAGGAACAAAACAAAATAAACGGAAACAACAAATACAGTACAACCGCTACTATAACACTAATACGAACACCACAAGTCAATTCAGTTCGGAATGAAAACGACAACAAGACTAACGTGTATTTGCTTTGGTTATTCTTTAAAAAGTTAGTAGCGTGTTCGTCACGTGTAAAAGTGGTATTTGTTGTGTGTTGTCTAGTATCTCATTTTTCTTGCAGCTGTATGAATGATTTAAAACAACTCTTCCATATACTGTTGCGAGCGCAATGTTCGCCGCTTACTTATATTGTACGATTTTAAGTAATATTTTAATATCTGATTCAATTTGGATCAATATCTAGCTGTATCTTTAATTTATAGTTAACAAAATCAAAAAGAAGTTAATTAAAAAGTTATGGAATTCAAATACAATTTAATTATTTGTAGAAACAGACACATAAATGCTATTAGATTATGCAAAACTTATTTAAAACTATTCAGAACACGACTAATTATGTTTATATAGCAAACAAAAAAGAAACGTCTTAAAAAAATTGGTCGACAACCAATGATGCAAATTACTACCTTTAACTATTGCTTAGTTTGACCAATCGTAGTAATGAATTGCTTATGTACTGGAACAAAAAATAAATAAGCACGAGCAGATTATTGATTTCCATGTCCCAAATCTAATAACAATTCAAGATCATTCAATCTTTTTTAATCGTTTCACTGAAAGTGAAATTCGCAAAGTCGTATCAGATACCAATAATACGAAGTATGCTAATCCAGTGTGATGTTTCCCAAGAACTAAAGCTTGGAAAAAATATATACCGATAATATATAAATTTAACTTAAATAAGTATAAATTAATAATAAATGAAATCAAAATACGATTTTTATATCTTTAAAATATTTTTTCTAGAGTAACTACAACATATTACATTCGTATCAATTCGTATCGCTTGTATTACTTACAAAAGATTTTGTTCCATATAAAAATCTTCTTGCACTAATTGTATAAAACATATCTAATACAACTCATGTAAAAAACAATCGTCAAGGTTATACTAAAACTCAAAAATAAGAAAACCAATTAAAAAAATATCAATTAAATATGGCTGTAAATAATTTAAAAATTAGAAACGATCTATTTTACCGACTCGTTCGACCGTTTCATTTATCCCAAAAAGGGACATCTATCGTGGAACACTTCCACTAACAACTAGTATAGGCAACTTATCCTACTTGCTTGCTAAAAGGTTTGCCTATAAAAACAAAAATAATCCAAGTCTAAACAATTATGTTAAATATGTTTTAATAATAAAGAACTCATACGATTTCTAGTAGTAAGTTAACTACATTTCTTGCGAGTTCGTACTATAGTTGTATTACCTTCAAATACTGAACGTACTCAATAGTGTAACACAAATAATATGTACATATGTGGCTAAGGTTGCTAATCTCATGCAGTTTAGCTGTCATTGCAATCCTAACCTACAAGTATATATTAATAAATTTACTATACGATTATAGCTTCGATTTAATTGATTTTGCATATAATGATTAAATAAAACTCATATTTTTGTATTTTTTTAATAATATGTAACAAAAATGGCTAATATTATCAAAGTACTCAATGCTGGTGTGATGAACTACACGAAATCTCTATCTTTACAAAAGCATATAGCAGCTCAACATCATACCACTGATCAAGATGGAATGGATACCATCATCTTTGTTGAACATCCTCCAGTTTATACGATAGGTATTCGAACTAAAGATTATAGTGAAGAGGATGAGGCGCGATTGCGACAAACAGGTAAAATTAATTAATTTATGTCATATATTTAAGATATCTAGGTGGTTATTTAGGTGCGGAATTTTATAAAACTAACCGTGGCGGTTTAATTACCTTTCACGGTCCTGGTCAGCTTGTCGTTTACCCAATATTGAATTTAAAAAATTTTAAACCTAGCATGAAATGGTATATATGTCATATCGAGAAGACTGTTATTGATCTATGTGCAAAATTTGGTTTAAACGCTAATACTTCACCGCATACAGGCGTATGGATCGGTGATAACAAGGTGAGACCGCAATTGTCAATGATACGCTTTGTAACAATTTATTTTATTATTAATATCTAGGTTTGTGCAATTGGGGTTCATGGTAGTCGGTTTATTACGACACATGGTTTAGCTGTCAATTGCTGCACAGATCTGGAATGGTATAAGCACATCGTACCTTGTGGTATCAAGGATAAAGGTGTTACCAGCTTAACAAAGGAACTAAATAGAGTTGTTACGACCAATGAAGTAATGCCAATATTTTTAGAATGTTTTAAGAAATATTTTAATTGTAGTTATGTGGATTATCCGCAGCAGGATAAAATAAAATTCAGAATATAGTTTGTGCTCTTATTTTAAATCGATAGCAGCACTAACTCGGATTATAGCAAAATAGTACAGAAAGACAACAGAACAAACAAACTCATCATTTTAAATAATTTTTATTTGTTGAGAGAGAATTTTGAACGAATAATCAGCGTTATACAAAACAAAAACGAAAATTCGAACACAAAAAATATACATCCTCATACGTTTCTTTTGTCGCTAATAATAATGCAGAGTAATAACCGACACATAAATTGAAATAAAAATCTAGAATGAGGGAATTTCAAGAAGAAAAGAATAAAAACAAGACATTTATGACCAAACATGAAAAAAAAAAGAGGGGATGGGATAAACTAAACGGGATAACGTTTATAAATCGCGACAAGTTTTATCATAAATCGCCTCAAGCTAATTGTAATAATAAGTATAATAATTACATCATCATACGATCGATATCTCCATTAAATTACTCCAATATTACATCGATTTATTGATATTCTATCCTATACAATACTTTCGATATTATCAAAAGTACTATATAAGATAAACGATCAAATTAAATCGACGATTTATACATATAAAGGACCAGAAATAAATAAATCCTATATATATGCACATCAGTCTTTAACAGAATTCCACGCGGCTAGGTAACTATATAACTTCGATGTTTCTTCCTCTACTGTAGCGGCTATAATAGGCGGTCCATTACTGTTACGACCCGGAGATATAGGTTGACCATCTAACGCCTCGTTCGACACTTCGATGACTATTTTACCATCCAAACTCCGCGACTTGCTTTCGGACACATTCGTGTGGAAAAACTGACTACGCAGAGCAGCCGCTGTCGATGAATATTTCCGCGGCTTCTCTTCGACGATGGGGGTGCCGATATCCAAGAATATACTGTCGTTACTCAGCGTATCCGAAGTCTTATCCGCGGCTCCCCGTGAAAAAGTAGCTCCCGCCGATTTATTGCAGGATCTCGCTCTGAAACTGCAACTACTGCCTATACTAGATTTTTCCGCGCTGCAACCTTCGTAAGTGTGGGTCGCTATGAAACTGATATTGTCGTCGAAACGTACCCTTTCCGATATACAGTCTTCTCCGGTAGTTACGCAACTGCAAGAATCGCTACCGTTGGTTGCCTAAACAATAAATATTTTAATTATTTTAAACAAAAAAAGAATATAATAATTACTTTATAATTGAGCATAGATCCGGCTAGAGCCCTAGTAGACGCAGCGCCATCATCAGCTAAACTAACATTCACCGATTTATCGGATAAACTACTGATACTGAGCCTCTGAGCTGATACTAGATCCGCTTGAACTTCCAATTTGTGACTGGTCGCTGCACCGACGCTTCCCGCTAAAGCTACAGTGCTAGCTGATTCCCTATCCACTTCACGCAACAATTGACTGCCGCTAGCTAAACTAGCTTCGCCGATTGAGGGGTTGGCGATGCGAGAGCTGACCGCGTCCATCGACGTACTATCCGTTGGATTTCTCGTAGAGATGATCTCGTTGTCGTCTAGGATACCGGTAGCGCCGCCGCAACCACCCGAACGACATAAGGAGACAGGTACAACGCCGTACACGTAGAATAGGAGAATGGGGACGCCTATGCCGACGGCTAAACCGGCTAGAATTGGAGATATTAATACCTGAAAATAAGAAATGTATATGTTAAAATTATAACAAACTTAATTCGGCAATAAAGACGTGCGTTTTCAGATTAATTAAACGAATAGCAATATCGGACAGGACAACAAAGAATATGGCCAAAAAAACGAGAGTAGCCCTTTTCATTTTGTTTTAATCGTTCGTCCATTGTAGTCAAAGACGTGTCCTCCACACAATACATACGATCAGGGTAGAGAGAGAAAAAGAGAACGCTATAATCCGCAACAATTTAATAAAATTGGTCGACAACAAAGGCGATGTTGTTAAAGGACCATAAAGGCACACATTTAATAGCCGGAGATGCGATCGATAACCTTTTGCTTTCAACAATTGTGACGTGGTAAACATAGACGGAAACGAATCAGTTAGCATTCATCGTCGAACTTGAAACGGTCCCTCATGCATAAAACATAGATCGACATTGTTAGCTTCGGACTAAACTCCCCCCATATACGCGATCCGTTTAATAAATGAAACTTTTATCAATACGTTCTCTAAATCAAACGAGATGTAGCAATCGTTATAATGTTTAAACTATAAACACCTACTTAAGAAATACTGTCTTTATATGTCTGGTGCTTTCGTGTTTGTGTTGCTTTTCATCCATCATTCACAGTTTTTTTACCGCTTGCCGCATTTAAAACATCAGCCCTTTGAGAAACGTGCAGAGTTAGGGGAGTTAGGGAGCTAAATTACATCCAAGGCGGAGGCTAGATAGCTTCGTATGTTTCAAAAGAAAATTGTTAGTAGATCTGGGCTTGGGTTGAATACAGCACCGCTATGTTATTGTGGAATGAGGGAGGTATAAGTTCGTTTACAAAGTGCAGCAAAGCTTCTCCAATAGAATCGAATGCAAGATTGTTTTTTGATAAGTCTGCTAGGACTAAGACCATCAAAGCCAAGACTTAAATGAATATAGATTGAGGTTTA
The DNA here is from genome assembly GCA_004785975.1 of Popillia japonica. NCBI lineage: Eukaryota > Metazoa > Arthropoda > Insecta > Coleoptera > Scarabaeidae > Popillia > Popillia japonica. Next base: position 6,931 of record SMLS01074529.1, on the reverse strand, counting down.
GAAGACCTCCTGGCGACGTCAGTGATAGGCTAAGCAATTTAGACGAGATGATATATGATTCACCCTATACCTATACATACTAGACCAACTTACATAAGCATTCAACGTACTGGACATGTAGGTAGTAATTCAAATACGAAATGTGATCGAATTGTTTAGTAAGGCATTCTTGCTTTGTTCAGAAATATGCTCCATTCTCATATGAAACAAAGACTGCTAATTAGCTTTAATTCAATTTTAATCAAGTAAAAAACACTTGCTACCCAACATGTGCAGCCCCCTTTCGTTTTCGTGTCCAGCAAAAAAACCCATTTGTACATCTAAACCTTCCTTCCTTGCATTAATAATAAAATTCAACGGCGATAAACGTAAACAAAATTCTACCGCAGAGATGCCTCGACGCTTTCTCCCAAATTAGGAAATTACACATTGAAATAAAACATTTCAGAAGGAGGCGAGAGAGAGGAAATTTTATTTACGCAAAATCCCATGGTACACACGAGTTACAACGTCTACAGGTCTACAACACGGTCCAACGGATGCACTATCGATTTCGGCCAAGCAGTAGAGAGAGTAGGGTGGCGAGCGGCGTACCACGACAACGCGCCTGGATGAGAAGGTCCGCCGACGGAGAGAGACGCCACGCCCTTTCAACCGTACACCAAACAACACACAACCTTACCCGCACAGTACCAGTCTGAAACTCGGGATCGGTCGCGGTAGAGATATGTTACGGTGAAGACGATGTCGGATAGCGAGGAAGAGAGTAGCAGCGGTGCCGACTGGCCAGTCACCGAAGAATGGCTCCAGGCCGTGCTCAAGAGCCACCACGAAAATTTACCCGATCCCTCTTCGATTACGGTCTTAGATTTTACGGTTAGGCCCGGTTGCGAATCGGGCGAGAGCGTGTTAAGCGACATCCTCGCCGTCGCCGTCAAATATAGACTTCCCAACGAACCCGTCGAGGAGAAGCACTCGTTGAGTTTCATCGTCAAATTGTTACCGCAGGATCCTTTTAGCAGGTTTTTTGTTACCGAGGCGCAATTCGATCTTAGGGAGATTAAATTTTATACGCAGGTATGTTGAGGGAACAAAGAAAGTGATTTAAAAAAGTTTGTTTGACTTGCTTTAAGTTAAGAAATTTGTAGCTTCAAACCGTATACCCCTCCTTAGAAGTGTGTCCTAGAATTACCTTCCAATTTGCACGAATTCAAGCTTAAAATCTGTCTTTAATTGTATGAAATTTAAATTACGTTATAGATGACTAAATTCTGCATCCGATCTCTTTTCTAGAATTATGAAACTTGTACAAAAAAAAATAAAACTTTCGCCTCAATTTAATCAACCGCAGCACCGCAGCATAAAAATTAAATTTCAACCATAACATTTAGTCGCTTCAAATTATAAATTATTCCGTCATGGTTTGAAGGTTATCCATATAACACAATTACATTACTCGACATCTAAAACGAATGATGTCATTCCTGGCTCGATTAATTAAGCCGCGACCTCTCCTCGTAATCCCAATCCGAAAACCGTAACACGCCTGTTCAAATTCTAAAATCTACTTTTCAGGTCGTTCCGGATTTAGAAAACTTCAAATCGAAAAACCTAGCACCAAACACCGAACTAGAACTGCCTATACCGAAATGTTACTACGCCCATTACAACGCCGGAGCAACAGAACCAGAGCCAATTCCACCAGAATCCGTCCTTGTACTCGAAAACATCAAACCTCACGGTTACGTGGGGGCCGATTTCTCGCGAGGTTTAACTTTACGTCAAACTAAAGCGGCTGTCGAATCGATAGCTCAAGTGCACGCCTTATCTCTATCGTTGAAAGTTAAAGAAGGCAAACTCTTATCGGAACGATACCCTTTTCTATTCCAGACGACCAAAGCATCCGATTCCTATCAGCAACTAGTGGAGAGAGGTCTGCCGCAATTGGGGCAATTTTTAGAGAAGAAAACAGGGTTGCAGAACGTTTTGGAAGCTCTGAATAATTTGAGGACGAGCACTAAGGAGATTATCGAGAATTTGTTGAAACCGGAAGAACCCATGGCGCTGATAACGCATACAGATTTCTGGTGCAATAATCTGATGTTTAAGGACGACAAAGACGCTGAAAAATCTACGTGTTGTATATTAGATTGGCAGATGGTGACGTACAGCCGGCCAACTAACGATTTAGCTCTCCTACTAATAAGTTCAGTTCCCGCTGAATTAAGGAGATTACACACGGACACTTTATTAGACGACTATTGGGATACTTTAAAAGCCAGCTGCACAAAACTCGGTTTAAACATCGAAACGGAATTAAATTACGACAGGAGAAATCTAGGCGACGATTATAAAAGATCTCAATTGCTAGCTTTGCTGTTGTGTATCGGATCGGTTGATGTGGCTTTAGGTGATCCGCTCACCGAGGACAGATTGTTGGAACTGTTAAGCGACCTTCATAACGACGGATTACTCTGTCCGGATATCGTTAATAAGGAACAACAAGAATGATGAGGAGGAAAATGAGAAAAAAAATCTTGTGATAAATTGCGCAAATTGGCAAAACAAAATAACGATTGGGATTTCAGGAGAAGTGTTGCTCAATCTTATATTTACATAGTGAAATAATAAAAAGAGAAAACGGTGAAATGGGATTTAAGTTTAGTGATAAAGATGCCAGTGGAAAATGCTTCTCAATTACTTCAATGTGAGCTTTGCAATGTGTTCCGTGCCAATTACTCATTGATATATAAATTATATTGTATTATATTATATCACCACTTTTAACGATCGATTAACATAATAGTTTATAATTTTATTAAGGAAATTACACTTTAGTATTAATGTACCCATACCTATTATACGAGGAATTTTTCAAAAAAATAAAATTAAATTTAATATTTAATGGGAGATAAACTTTATAAAGTCAAAATTCACTGCAAAAAAAATATAGTAGAGCTGTAAAATATGATCATATTGATTATATCGACATGCTAAACACGTTTTATTAGGTTTCTGTAAGACTTAAGGAGACTATTAATAAAGTGATCGATGCAATTAGATCTCGTTTGATCAATATATCCTACTATCCTTTATCTACAATATAATAATTATTTCTACAATTTTTACTGGATAATTTAAGAATTCGTTTACCATTGCAGATTTGACCTACTGACCTTGATAATCCAGTTGATTCTTTGAAAATAAGAATGAAATTACGTCCATATACAGTAACTGCTTCTATATGTATACTTTACTGATTAAAACGCGTACACAAACGAATGAAAAGTGTCGTAGAGTTGCAGTTTGTAAACTAATTTGCATTGTATGACAATTGTAACTCCCTGCAGGCGAGAAAGCTCTAAAAGCATATCTTAAAACGTTTTTAAAAGCAGTTTAATACAATTTTATCCGCAGACAATACATATAGTTGGATTCACGGATCTTGTCCGTTAACTCATTAACAACATTCAAATCGAATTTTATTTTATCAAAAATCTTTATGTGAAGTGTATGATGAGTATTACGCATTTCAAGTCTTCAGTTCATGGTGTTTATGGTTTACTTTTTTATACAAATTATAAAATTCCCAGTTTAAAAATTAATAAGAAAAAGTAGTGCCAATGTTTTGGACTATATCTATAACACCTATAATTATTGGCACATACCAGTCAACATTTTTCAATCAGATCGCGTTTTGAAGAAAAAATCCACTCCATTGAACCGCACGCTTGTTATACACCTCACGAAAGCAAGCTTGTAAGAGAGCAAAGCGATCAATAAACACCCCACCGCCTTCCTAATAACGTACTGTATACTAGTAGAGTATTTTCCCCGGCTTTTATCCTTGTATATGGTACGTCCGGGAGAGGAGTTAGAGGGCCACGAGTTATCGCTTTCCTGAATTAAACGTCAATAATTCAAGGATGTAAAGTAGAAGAGATCGTCTGCACGTATATACATACATACTCTTAGGCGAGAAGGTGTACTTCAACGATCTTCTAGTTGTACGGGAAAAAGGGAAGAATCTCCCGAGAGTATTTTTCGCGAAAACGCTTGAATAAAGTTTCTCTGCTCTAACTATTCGAAGGCACGAATTCGAAAGGAATTAAGGACGTGAATGCAGTACTTGCTGATGTATGAGGACTTCGTAGTTATGCCCGAGAACAAATGCATGTAATTATAGATGTAATGAAATACTAACTTGTTCAAGTTCGAATGCTTTTAATTTATTTTAAATAAAGCATTTTTTAAAATGTCGTGTCGATTATTATTTTTACAATTTGGTATTAATTTTTTTTCAATATTACGACAAACAATAATTAATTAAAAAAATAATTTCACAACTTTGTAAACGTAGTTTTGCAGTTGAAATTCTCAATTTAAATCCGTCATCATGGTTAACATGAATACAATAAATTAGTTAAATTTTACAAGCAAGAAAGTAATTAAAAATAAAAAAGAATTTACTCACCGAAGCTATAACTCCACCCACGATTGCGGCATTCCTCTTATGCTTATTGGCATTCTTGTATCTTCCGTACAACTTTCGACCTACCCATACTGGTATTCCTGTAACAATTTTCATGCATTTAGTATTGTTTCCTGTCCTAGATAAAACGTTATCATTATCATAATACGAGGGATGCTACTTAAGTTTTGAGATACGGCAACACCAACGTGAATATGTCAAATCTGATATTGTTATCATAAAATGTTGTTAGTTTTCCGAATTCAATCCCCGTTGCACTTCGCTACAGGAGGAATTTCGTGAAGGTCATGCAAAATCGGTTGTGCCAGAAAACATCGATGCCGTGTATGAACTGATACTGCAAGATCGTCATGTGACATACAGTGAGATTGAGGCGGTGCGTCTAAAGACGTCTATTAGATCGTGACCGGCGACGAATCATGGATCTATGCACATGAATTCGAAACTCGATCGTATGGGTCTTCCAAGAGCCAAATCTAACAAAAGTTTCCACTCGAAGCACTTCAAAGCAAATGGTCGCCTGCCTCTTCGGAATAACTATACATATTGGTACCGTTCCACTAGAGCAATGTAGAACGGTCAATTTTGAGTGGCATACTAGCATTTATTTTCCAGAAGTATTCGGAAAAATCAGAAAAAACCAGTCGTAGAAAACGAATCATTCCCCACCACAACAATACACCTCAAAGAAAAACATTTCTAAGTATTCAAAATATCGATTTGATAGGTCATCCTAATTTCAGTTCATTCCTAATTTGGCACCCAATGATTTCTTTTTATTCCCGCAGATCAAAAATAAATTGCGAGGTCGACGTTTTTCGACGCCTAAAGAAGCAGTTGATGCGTTCAAATCAGATGTTTGGGTGGTAGTGAGGTGCTTCAAAAATTGATTCAAACGCATGCAGAAGTGTATGGGTCTTCATGGAGATTATTTTGAAACACAATCGAGCCATTTCTGTTTATAACTATGTACTTGTTTTTTAGTCTCAACTCACAAATAATAAGACGCACCTGCCGTCTCAAGTGTTGGACAAATTTATGACCAAATTTAATGTTATTTAAGTGCTACTCAAGCTAAAATTATTCTAAAAACCGTCTTAAAAATATATGAGAATACCTTTAGTTTTTAATTATATTATAATACTTCTGCTACCCCATCTAATGAACTCTCTTGATGGCATTAGGCCGCAGTCTCACAGATCGACTAATAAACATCGATGAGCATCAATCAAAATAAGAACAACAGTAAGTCCATTACAACAGTCTCACAGAAACAATCGTTGTATATCGACTACCATTGACTGCTACACATCAGTTTATATTTTCCAACGCGTTCGAATTTTGATCGCTGGTCGATGGCAATCGTCGTGAACACGCATGCGCACTCTCATACACTCTATAGAGACAAACGTGTTTATTTATTATAACCTATTGGTTTGCAACGTTTAATAGGTAAAGGTCTGTGGCTGGTATGGTTAATCCCTATATTACCGATATAACAGGCGGCAAGTTTAATTTTTCAATTAATTTTACTTGTTTCTGTGAGACCGCGGCCTAAAGTTTTGGTGGGTGACAGTTAATCCTTATCGATGCCGCTTACTGATTGTGTACTCTGTGAGACTGCGGCCTTACACTCAAAAACTTTTACGGCTATGTAATGGAGTTTAATACTTTACTATTATTAATAACTTCTATGCGGCATTACTTGTTAATATAATATTGCAGGCGACAATATGCCTCATCTCATCAGAGAACAAATTATCATCACATTTTTGCTTCGCAAACATGAATATTATAGAATAATAGTCTCTAGATATCTGTAATTTCCTTAATTACTAAGCAATAGATTCTTCTATTGTTTCCTTGTAAACTACATTGTGTTCAGCACACTTTGTCTACAAATCAGACCTTAACCCTTTTGTGCATAATTTCTATTAATTTTTGACTCAGTCATACATGAAAGGGTTAATTTACCAGTCAAACATAACTGTTTTAGGTTTTGCTTATAATACAAAGTTATCCACTGCAAATAAGGAAAAATGTTCTTAGCCGTAATTTTGGTATCAGATATAACCACAGAGTTGATTAAAACAATAATTTTGGACTCCAAAGCATAACAGAATACAACCGCGAAATACGCTAGTATCACACAATTTGTAGATGTTTGCTATAAAATTACTATTAACGTCTGAGAATGCTAGCATGTTGCAATGTAGTAGAAACTAACATGTAACTACTAATGTGATTTCAAAGTTTAAGCAGCTAAGCATCTTGAAAATATGAGATACAAATTGGCTTTCTGTGATTTATAGAAACTGCTAGCTTGTTAAACACATAAAATGTTAGTAAGTAAGTTTTTTTTTTTTTGAATTGAATATCAAAATGCTCCATTCTAGACTGTACTTCTACTTTGTGACTATTAAAAAAACAGCGCATACT
>SMLS01074528.1:0-93239 GCA_004785975.1 Popillia japonica | reverse complement strand
AATACATAAGCCAAACTAGCTAGAGTGGTGTACAGTATTATGTGCATGCAGTAAGTTATAAATCCTTCACTAATTAGTAAAATATATCCGACCATTAGTGATTCTCCGGAGAGGCAATTTAGGTTAAACTTATTCTAACTTCATTTAATATACACCAGTGGAACGTCGATCTAGCTTGTGTATGTGTGGTAACCTATAATACCTCTAAGTTTAGGAAACTTGAAGAGTACCAAATTTCCACAACTCCTTAAGGAATTATATTACTACGACTTGCTAAATTGAAAAACTTTTGTTGAAATGTTCCTATTAATTTAGACGGTAATAAGTAAAGCCCTTCTGCTATATACATAAACTAATTTTTTTTTAATACTGCCGGGAAATATAATATGAATGTACCTAAACCACGAAGACTGACGTAAAATAATCTCGACTGCATTGTAAATTTCTTAATAAAATTCGTCTGAATTAATGAAGTTGCTTATGAGTGCTTTTAATTCATTAGTTTATATTCAGAAGTTTTTCTTTCATGAATTCAAAAACCTTATCTTTATTCCCACGTTAAGCTTGCAACGTCTTACACGGCTGTAACTAATAAAGCTTGTTTTTATTTGCTTTTGCTGTACTCAAGTATTAAAAAGAATTAGTTTTGCTATAAAGTATGAAAGTTGCTCGTGTCATAGGGCGGGTGCTTCAGTATATGTCATACGTATACATACAGTGTGGTGATAAAGTTTGAAACCAAGCTCTTATTTGATTAATACAAATTAAAATAAAAAAAATCTCGGACAGGTCAATTTTATTTTCTTGAATGACAGCTTTTGGCGTACAAATTTTAGTACTAACATCATTTGTTTTTCCACGATGACGTCATCACCATTTTTTTTAAATGACAACCCTCATTTTTTTTTAGTTTTTGAAAGATGTATCCACCACTTCAATGATGATCTAAAAAAACCTACCTTGCATAATATTTTTCTCGAGAAAAACTCACATTTTTCCAATAAAATCAAATTTTATTTTTAACAACACGACCGTCTAAAAAGCAAACAAAAACATAAAACAATCTACTAAATTAAAACAACGTTTATCTTAAATGTTCGAACTGTAGTCCTTCTGCCAGCTGACATTCCCCGACACGAGTGTAAACACTTTGAACGCTACGATTAATCATAACAGGGGTGATTTGTGCCACTTCACCGCAAATTCTTTGCCGCAAATCTTCCAAATTATCAGGCCTATTAATGTAAACCCTTGATTTCAAATAATTCCATAAAAAAGATCCAATGGTGTTAGGGCAGGAGAGTGAGGTGGCCATTCCATTGTGACTCTTCTTCCTATCCATCTTCCCGGAAAAGTGACGTCCAGATATCTTCTTGCTGAAACCAAATACTCGGATGGACCACATCTGCATTTTCATGATTTGGAAAGAGAGCCGCCAGAACTCGCACCGCCTCTACCTGAAGAAGATTTAAATATCGGCCACCAGTTAAGTTTCCATCAATAAAGAAAGGTCCTAAAAATTGTTGTCTTATGATTCCTACCCAAACATTTATTTTATATCTGCGTTGGTTGTGGACTTCCTGAGTCCATTGAGGAATTTCCCGTGACCAGTACCTGCAGTTGTGGAGATGTACAGTTCCGTTGAGATGAAAAGTACATTCATCCCAAAAAATAATGTTATTTAACAAATTGGGACTCTGATCACATCGCAATATCAATTCCTTGCAAAACTCTAAACGGCGCGGCGGTCTGGATCATCCTCATTTAATTCGTGTACTTGCTGTACAACGTACGTACGTGTGTAATTTGTACGGGTGATACTTTTCTCTTTTAAACAATTTTACAATAGTAGTATGGTGTAAGTCGTTGTTCAGGGCCAGTTATCTGGTAGACGCATGAGGATTTTCCTCAGCTTCAAGCAAGACATTCAACATTGTTTCTTCGTTTACTTTAGGGCGACCTTGCCGAGGCAAATCTTTTACAAATTCATGTTCCATAAATTTTGCAACTATTTTACTAACTGTAGATCTTACAATTGGAAGTTTATCAGAATGCTCTTGATTGAATAACTCACATACTTCTGCATGAGTTCTTTGCCTGTCACCGTACCCAACCATCATCAAAATTTCTATTCTTTCACGTACAGTTAAATGTGCCATGTTTACAAAACTTCGAAAAACATAATGATTTTGAAATTTTATTTGTAAGAACGTCAGTATCACGCTACAAATGTCAATAAACATTAAGCTTCGACGTTGCTATGTTTTCTTTTTGTATTGTACTGAAAAGGATCAAAAAAATTTCTTAACGAAAAAAGTTTACGAATGTTTTATGTGTTTGTTTGCTTTTTAGACGGTCATGTTGTTAAAAATAAAATTTGATTTCATTGGAAAAATGCGACTTTTTCTCAAGAAAACTGTTATGAAAGGTAGTTTTTTTTTAGATCATCATTCAAGTGGTGGGTACATCTTTCAAAAACTAAAAAAAATGAGGGTTGTCATTTAAAAAAATGGCGATGACGTCATCGTGGAAAAACGAATGATGTTACAACTAAAATTTGTACGCCAAAAGCTGTCATTAAAGAAAATAAAATTGACCTGTCCGATTTTTTTTTATTTTTAATTTGTATTAATCAGATAAGAGCTTGGTTCCAAACTTTATCACTACACGGTAAGTGATTCGTATGGCGAATATATTTCTTCTTGTTTATGCGAGTAAAAACTTTTCTTAAATTCTTTGCGTCCTAATAAATTTGATGAACTAATCTGGATATGTTAATCTGTGTTACTTTCTACTTGCGTAAGTGTTGTTCTATTTAGGAGTCTAAATCTTCTCATGCTCAGGTGCTATTAATTTCCATTCTTTGTCCTAATGTCTCTGCCTCTGTCCTAATCAGAATGAGAAGTCCAAGAAGGAGTATAAATTAAGTGCTAATGAAGGTTTGTGGATGTGAGGCTATAATTGCAGATGTCGCTTGTTTGTACGCTGTATGATTTTTGTGAAATTTCTCAATTTTATCCATTATAAAATAAATATCTCCGAAATACCTTAATGGTATCTTATGGTTATTTTCCTTAATATTCTCACATTTCGTAAATCCAATATTTTATCAACAAGTTTGAAAGCTTTTGGAAAAAGCAGGAATTTAATGCAAGTTTCACCCTTTATTTCAGTGCTTCCAATCTTGTTGTTATGAGCATTCTGCAGCACCAATAGTTATGAAAATAGTTCCTGCATTGTACTAAAATACTATTACCACTAAAAGTCTTATTGTTCACGTTTATCCAATAACGAATGGTGTGTTATATTTATGACACGTGGATGTGCTATTGCCGAGCAGATCGTAATGCTGTAGCGTTAACTGCTTGCGATAGGGAATGCACGATTTATATCTTGCGTCGTTCTATATAATTTTCCCCAACATTTATCTACATGTATATGGACATACATTATAATCAATACGTATGTGAACGACATCGATGTTTGAACTGCAATTACGGCGAGTAAAATAGTTTCAGCAAAATATTGTTTATGACCAGCTACAATTCGAAAAATGATTTACGTTTTGCGTGTATGTAAAATGCTTATTTTCGGGTAGTTGATTTATATTCAATATTCGATTAAATAAACGTGACATGAAATATTTTCCATTACGGAGCTGGTAAATAAAGGAGTGTCTTTCACGAACATTTTGTTAAAGATATTACGAATGGGATAACGGTTATGCAACATAGAAAGCTGTTAGTTAACAGTATTATCGAATCTTATGTAATTAGTTAGTAAACTACTTCTTGCAGTAATAAAATATTATTGCTGGCTATACGAAATATTAGGATGACGTGCTTTTGTTATGTAGGACGAGACATTTAGGTAGACACAATCAATAGTTAATATTAAAGCAGTGTCCAGCAAAGTAGGCGTAAGTAAAATACTCTGGATGGTATGCTAATTCCGAATGTTTTTTTAATAAGTTTTAAAATCTTATTTTCGTTAATGTAGTAGCGAGTTTTATATTCTTTGACTACTGGGTATGACTAATGAAATAGCCTATAATCAATTACTTATGCGCTGTAATCAAAGAAGATGTGTCCACGTTAGTTGAGCAGTTGAGCAGAGATATTTCTGTGCTTTGAACATACAAAAGAAAAAAAAACAATAACCAAGAATCAAATAGTCAAATGTAACACAAATTTACTTTACCTGAAAGTTGTAGTTGAAAGGAAAATGAATCAGTTAATCTTCATATACAGGGTTATTCACGCTACACGGCACGGAATATTGTGGCGAAAATACGTGACTTTCAAAAAGGTTCATTTTCGGGATATATGCACGTCTATTACGGGTAGTACTTTTTAAAATTATTTGCATATTATGCAAGGTGCCCCAAAAGCTCTACAAGAATTATTAAAGTTGTGTTTTTTTTAAATGGAACAGTATGAATGTTATTGCATTTTTGGATTCTCCGATCAAAATAAGTGGTTGTTTTAATAAGGTTTATAATACCTAAACCTTAAGGGTTTTGCGGTAATTTGAATTTTCTCCAAATCTAATCTTTGCAGATTTTAAATACTTAAGCAGTATTTAAGTTATGAATGCGAAATTTACAATGAAGTGTACCGATAGATCATATTTTATATCCCAATTATAATAAAGCTGCCATCTTATACAGAATGTCGAAAAATTAAAAGTGATCAAGTAAGAACTTTGTGTCTATAACTTGATTAATTTAAATAGTACTGTAACGGGTTTACACCATCGGCGCTAACGGTATTATATTAGGTGAAAAATGACTAGACGTTTCATCTGGTAGGATGAGTTTTAATTGTTCTCCATATGATTAACAAACAATACTCTCTAGCCTACTTCTCCTTATTCTAATCTTAACCTACTATATATACACATACTTACACCGTGTGATGTACTAATATGCTGAGTGTGTGTTTACAAACATATACAATACTTGGTCAGCATGTTAGCCCATCACATTAGAAAATGCGGAGTAGCGCAAGGTTACAATATGCTATTTATTATTACTTAAACTGTTGCTTCCGCATTACTCAATTTACCTTGCCCTACAGTACGTCATATTTCTTAAATGTACTAATTACTTAATTATCTATCGAATGGTATCAATACCAAAGTCTTTGAATTTTTACGAATACAAGTTATAGACATTTAGAAGCTCCTACTTGATCACCTTTAAGTTTTGGACAGCCTGTATAAGATGGCAACTTTATTATAATTGGGATATAAAATATGATCTATTGGTACACTTCATTGTAAATTTCGCTTCCATAACTTAAATACATACTAACATTCATAGTTTTGTATTAAAAAAAAACACAACTTTAATACTTTTAGAGCTTTTCAGACACCCTGTATAATATGAAAATAATAATAAAAAGTACCCGTAATAGACGTACAATCAATTGTAAATAATTTCTTTGTTTGAAATTCAGTAAAAATCATAAACACATAGTCAGAGAGAAAAATTCTTCTTCTGTTTTTCAAATGCCGTTGTAAGACGTATAAAATATGGCAATTGAAATACATAAACCTTATACAACAACGTTCGTGACAATCTTCTCTCCGTGGACTTAAACACATTTTTATTTCAAATTTAATACATAACGTTATAAATGGTTTTCTTTAGGTATTTTGAATTTGTAGTCAGGAATATGTTAGTTCAGCCAAGCCTGCTAGTAAATATGGCAACGGTTTTTTAATTGCAGATAGTTCTAAAGACATAAAACATCTATCAACCTCACATGCTACAACATACTCCTTTTAATTTTGGTAGTCTGGTCCAGATACATACATATGTATGTAATTTTCACTGAGTGTTACAAATTCTTGATTACTGTTATCTCTAACTCTGTAATTATTGTAATAAAATCAAATTAAATATTTTCAAAAACGTACACCTATCCAATTAGGTCGATATATCGATCTTAAACCCTTTGAGAATATAAGCATATGTGCAATTTGCCAATTACATATATAAAATAACTATATTATTTGATATTATTATTATATGTATATACTCTGCTACTTACATAAGTATATACTGAATACATGCGGCTTGAAGCAAAAGAACTAATCTGGTCAAGAGCTAATGGGAGAAAGACACCATCTCAAAACTCAATAGCAACGCTATCAAATAGGACACCAATGACTCCAAAACAGCAGAGTTAACTGGAATAGAGATACATAGTTGAGCACAAGGAACAAGTTTACCCTACTTGGGTTTAGGTACACATAAGAGTAAAAGGAAACGAAATTACAGACAATCTCGCTAAAAAAGGGGCCAGAATATCATATGTTAGCCCAGAATTTTTTTCGTATAAGATACTAGAAGAAACTCAGAAGTGAGGAGCAGAAAAATCCAAATACTGGGAAAATCCCTATGGTATCCTTATGGTGGGCAAGCTAAAGCAGTTTTGTGGAGATATAATCAAAAGAGATCTTCAGAATGCATCAACCACAGCTAAAACAATATTCGTAATTGACAGCGATCCTATCGGGACATTGCATCTAATCTAATCTAAGTAAGCTTGGGATAATAAGGGATGCCAACTGTAAATTTTGTGTGGAAGAGGATGAAACATCCATTCATTTACTCTCAAACCGCACTGTGCTACTCATGGGCCTTGCACCTGGGAGCATTGGAAATTGAAGACAGAGGATTAGAATACCTGTTTGACAAACTAGTGGAACTAGTTTTCTTAAAACTTGTGTGCAAGCGCTGAAAAGATCGTTTGAGGAAAAAGATTTTCAGTATTAGATTTAAACCTCGTTATATTGAATAGAATTTTACAACTTTTACTTAATTTTTAGTTTGTGCCCGAAATTACAATATAATTTTGTATAAGACATCTCATGCGTCATTTTTTATATTTTTCATTTTCTGATCCTCATATGATTTGCTTTTAAAAGTTATAAAGTTGGCAAGCTTCATGTGTAAATCGTGAAAGAAACAGCCCTGGCTTCCTGAAAATAGTTATAACTCAATAAAATATGTAGATTTCACTTAACATACCGACAATTGCAAGCAACTTGAAATATCATAGCGGGAGCGAGTTTTTGGAAATAATGTTTTTAAAGAAATGGATCGCAGTAGCGTCCCATACATACATACATACATAGATATGTTCCTTTTTTATAACAGTTTAAATTACCTATAGAATAAATTCTCACATAGAGCGCTTATAATTATGTGATTTCCTTTTGTACGTCTTCCATTCTCATTTGTTTAAAGTAATGATGAAGGAAGTTTGCGGGAGTAATCCTGAAACAGCTGTGAATAAATCGGTTCTTGCTTTAATCTATGTATAACTTCCCAATACATCAGAACTCAATCAGAACTCTCTAGTTGAAACTGTAAGTATTCCCGAAATGTATTAATGGGTGTTAATAATACATCTTGGATATATTAACTTGGAGTTCTATAAGTGTAATTTCCACAAAATCTGTTATATTCTAAAACACAAGAAATGTATATCTATATTTTAGTGCTTTAATATATCTGAAATATTGCGCTGAGAAGTGTCTTTGCTTCGTTACTCACGATTTTAAACAGTTTTTGCTTTAATAACTTTTTTGTATCTGCTTACTTTTAAGTAGATATTTGGTTGCCCTTTTTTTACTAAATTCGATAACTTATACTTTCTTGAATACTGTCTACACTGCCATCAAAAATTGCGACAATTGGCAAACACGTGCACATAATGGCTATCGATATTTGCATGAAAGTTAGTTATTTTAGAGGGAAATTAAAATTTTTCATATTACAGTAAATTAGATTTTTTATTGGCCTATAACTCTAATAAGCTGTCACCAAATAAATGAGTAGAGACTACAAAAAGTGTATTTTGTTGCAGGAATTTTTTTCATCTTACCATGTATTGATGCATATGCAAGAGTAGATTTGCGCACAAGGACATACGATATTCCACCACAAGAGGTATGTATGCTATACATAAGTACGTATAATGTACATCGAGTCTCCTGAAAGAGCTTACGTAGACTATTGATTCTCCGAAAACACACACTGTACGAAAGTCTATATTTGCGAAGAGCGATGTTTTAAAGAACTTTTAGTTTTCATAAGGTAGTCTATATAAATGTATGCATATATGTGTATATAACTGCCAATGTTATTTATTTATTATATCTATTCTTTTAAATAATATAGTAGGGAGCAGAATCGGGTAAACGTATCACGATGGTTCTATAAGCCTACTTAGGAAAAAGAGCTATAGTAAATCTTTGACGTGTATCACTAACATTCAACGAACGATACAACACTTAAATGTACATACTTGTACTGCAAAGATCCGATTTAGATATTGTTAAATTTTCTCATTTCAAAATGATATGGATGTTTACGAGCAAAAAAGTAGGTTGCTATTTTTTATATATAACCTTTTGTTGTTACAAGGAGCGGCTTCTATAATCTGCATTTTATAGAAACCGTCTTTTAAATATGAAATAATTGCTGTAACTATAAATTGAAAGAGATGCTAAAAATGCGATTTTGGAAATGCTTGGTGGCGTTCTGCCTTATTGTCGATTGTTTTGTGACTACTCTGTCACTAGTTTGACTACTGTCAAAATGAATTAAAAAGCTTTATTAGATAGATATTTTTGAAAATTTTCTAGTTCTACGTATGGAATTCAGTGATTTCTTATTGATTAACCAAAAGATTTTCCATAGTAGATAATGGCACAGCCAATTTTGTTGTAGAATTTACTTTTTTGTGTTGCAATAATTTAAAACAAAATGAATTTCCCTCGTGAATGTACCGTTTCCGTACTTTTAGGAAAATAGTTCAATGCAATAACCATGCATTGTACCAAACAACAAAACTTTATCATTTTTTATTTAACATACGGAGCCAAGTTTGCTCGTAATTGCTCATTCAACTGTTATACTTTGTAGAGACCTTGAGAATATGTGTACAACAGTAGGCAGAATAATTCAAAAATATATTTTGGTCAATAGCCTCCATTCAGTAACGTTTGTAAGGCTTTCCGTTAACACTTCCTGAGAATATTGCTAATGATAGTTGATACATATTATTGTCGATATATCTCAACAAATGGAATGGTGGGGGAACGAAATTCGATACAAGTTTATATCATCTCATGTAATTCTAACTTCAAAATATCGCTGTAACTTTACAACTAAACGGAATAGACTTACAATTTATAAAGTTTTAGTCATGAAATTAAATCTAGCTTACGGGTCCCAAGTTTGAATAAAACGATATGGGACACCATGTGTATGCCTATTTGAAATTCCTGACAGAATTCCCGACTTTTATATTGAATTTTCTGTAGTGCTGTTGTTGTCTGAAGCTTGCTTGAGGCTTTCCGCATCATAAATACGTACCCATGTGTACATTCATATGTGTACAGAAATAAATCTGCGAGATGTATGGATACGTATCTGTTTGCCGTTATAACATACTATCGTCTGGTATTTATAAATATGAAATATTATACATTCTGCATATATTTACTTTAATGTTTTGATTAAAAGTTAGAAATCCGTCATATGACTACTGGAAAAATGGAAGCTATTATTGTTGAGATGAGTTTTATGGAAACATTACTCTTTATATGGATTTATGCGTACGTCTATCTGACTATGAGATGATTCCTAGATGCAATGACAATTTCATGAAGTAGAATTACACGATGTTTGATTCGGAAAGCTCTCGAGTAAAGTAACAATTTTTTTAATTATACAAGTTTATAGATTTTTGATAAAGCTTTTGTAAAATATATCTTTTTGTTTATACTTTTTTGCTATGTGATGCTAAAGCTTATGCTGGAATCAAGTAAGTTTGATGGTTCTTTCGCAATTAGTTAACTTGCAATGTTTTCATCATTAAGTAATCAAGTGCCGCTTATGCTGTTGAAATATGTCTTGCGACTATCTGTGTTGACTATAAAAATGTTTGTCTACAAACGCTAAAGTTTGTTTGTACCATATCCATCACACCTGTCTAAAGATCTTAATCGAGTTAAAGACTGGCACCAGGGTACTTCCTTCTGGTAATACCAAGCTGAAGCACCTTCTTTTTGATGGCTTAGGCTATATAATATATACCCTCTGTATTATATTTAAAATGTTGCAGTAACTCTGCTGAGAAGCTGCTTGATAAGAGAACTTTAAAATCCAAGTAATAGCTAGAAAATAATTTTCGCTGGATATGTCAGAATTTTTGTAACTCTACAAATTGCTGAAAGTTGCGTAAAATTTTTATCAAAATTTCTGTTCCCTTCAAACTATATGCTTTGTTCCTCCAAGGAAGCTAATTGTGAATGGTGAATCAGTTAGTGATAGTAAAGTGCAATAGTCTAGGTACCTGTAGAAACCGGTAATCTTTACGTAGGGCTAGGTTTGGTACATAATCGCCAATTGATGCATTATCGTTAGTAATATAAAAAATTTGTTTATGACTGCGTTTTTCCGAGTGAGTAGAGTCAGTATGAGGTGATAAAATAAAAAATACTATATTCCGGTCAAAATATGGTAGTAGGTATTTTGGCTATAACCAGATGTAGTTCTGTTATAATTTTATTTAAACTCAACAATTCGCAATTTATACTTGTCAAACATATAAAGACATCGTACCATACCTTGTACATCACTATTCCCTAGTACCTAGTTGCACGGTTAAAGATTCAGAGATAATTTTTCGCACAAATGAGTACATTGAATGAGATTGATGTTAAATCACCCTCAGGATAGGCATTACTGATAAAAAATTCAATATTTGCAAAAGACGTTAATCTTACCGATATAAATTTTCCACGCAATACGTACACCGCTGCACGATGTGTCGAATTAATTACATAAGATTCAATTTCCATCATACGTCATTCAACACGTGATGGATTTATTAGCTGCAAACCAAATTATAAGAGATTATACCTCGCTCTCGGAACGAAAAAAAAATACAATGCAGTTTATGGTAACAATTATGTTCCATTACTTAACTGGAAGTCTGATCTATTATTCACATGAAAATCCAATATTTGCCTATTCATATAAGTCGAGAGGCTAATGGAAAAATTTAAAATTTTAATATTTAGAGGTTTTCCAACATTTTTCAACTTCCGGCTCTTCGGAGTGTTGAAATTTCTATACTTTTCATTAAGTACGGTAGCGAACAAATAAGTGTATAACTCTGTCGAGAATACAGCCATTATATTGACACGTAATATATTACCACAACTACAATAATCCGTAATTTATGTTTGTTAGAGTAAAATATTTGGAAGGAAGGATGCTACCGAAATTAATTTCGTTGAGCACGAGTATGACCTTCAGAAGAACTTTCCGAAAGAAAGTAGATAACACATAAAATTAACAAAACAGACCCCTATTTGTCAAAGGGAAACAAAATTTTCCAAAGCAGCGGAGTGAATGCAAGCATCTGGTCTAGTGATCTTCTGGATTTTCAGACATGACTCTGATTTGCAACTATTCGATTGTTAATTATGGTGTTTTAATCAGTACGTTAAATTAATTATCTTTTGCTTATCGCACTTTAAGACGCTATGTGACATTTTCGATTTAGTTGTTCTCTTTTTTAAAGACTTTAGTGTCTTAAAACACCGGTTTTCAAAAACCTAGAAGTAAAATAAAATGTATTATACATCACTCTTTTTATATGTATGTACTTTATCATATGAAGTTGTTTGGATAGAAACCTTTATATCTTTATCAAATTCAACGTAGGCTACGAAACGTGTAGACAATGAATCTCTTTGTACTAATTGAGCGTTAGACATGTTGTAATATACTCCTACAAACTTCTACGTTTTGTACCCTGAGTATGGATTCCGACATACCGCACCGGTGTACCAAAAATGAACCCATATTAAAATGGCATTTGTTAACTGGAGCTGTTTAGAGCAGATATGAATATCATAACCCATCCCTTGTGTATGTATAACTACGTATCTCCGTCGGCAAGAGGTTTGTCATTTTTGTATTTATGTAATGTTGGGATCCTTTATAATTTTTAATGAAAATATGCGGTAAAAAGCGTTTGGGCCCGTTGTCATATTAGAACCATTTTTTCTTCTCAGAATATATTTTTTTCAACGAATTTGCGAATGATGAATGGTTTCCTAAAATTTTATACAAGTAATAGAAGCGATAATAAAGAGATACAAATTTAATAATTTTTGTGCAGCGGCTAAGTAATTGCAGCTGCAGATTTAATTTAATTCAAGTGACTGTCATTGTTAGTATCGTGATCTGTCAAAGGAAATATTTTTTACACAATATAAGGTAGACAGAGAAAAGAGAAATAAAAAGTAGAGTGTGACAAAAACTGTACGACCTTTAAATCTGCTGACATATTATACATGTCAGGTACTCGTTAATATTCAGTAACGTAGAGGCAACGGAACTGCAATTTGAAGTTAATCAATAACGTTTACACGAATGGACGCCAGAAGGTAGCCAATGGAATAAAAGGAGTGTGATAGGAAATACTTGTCTTTGCAGAGATAATACGCAACAATGTTATGGTTAAAACCAACATCCATGTATCTAAAGGGACGTATTAGAGAGGGCTTACAACGGTGGATAATTGTAAATGTTGTCGGACACTAAACCGGGATAATATACATACAATTGTATTTAAAGATTCTACATATTTTTGGGATTCTTTTAGTATTGTTAGTCCGACAGCGGTTAGTAATTTGTAACTTTCACCGCATTTGCTCGTAGCACCTGGACCGTAACAGATGACGATAAACAACTTTCTGTGGAATGTAAATTTAAGTTTGGAAGGGAGATTAAAGAGTTTAGATTAAAGTTTACTGTGACAAGAAGAACAGTAGAATCAAAGGAGAAATGGAGTACGTTTAGAGTCAACATCCTGTATTTAATGAACATTCGACTTATTACTTTTTGAGAAAATTATAGCCTACGCTATACTATGGATTATACACATTTTGTTCTTACTTTAGGTTCTTCAGTCTTAGAAAAATAAATAAAAAATAAAGGTTACCGCCACCTGTGTGTACTATGATCATCTAGTAATCTATTGCAACCATTCAGTTGCATTTATAGGAACTAAATAGGAAAATCTTGGACGATCTATTACTTTACATTTACAAGTAAATGTTCACCAGTTTTGATTCTGTATACATCTTTATAATGATATATCTTAGAGAGCAATGACCAGTTAGAAGACTAACAAAATAGTAAATATTCTTAATTCTGGCTTGTTGCTACTACATATTTGGCGATATGTTAAAGATGTTTGTTCGTTTCCAAAGGGAGTCATATATCGCTCCATCTTGTTTTGCCACTCGTTTTTTGAGTTGGAGTTTACAAACGTCGAGGATAAGTTTTGGCCAATAAAATCCCTATTGGGTTGGTATTTGCAAATTAAACCGACTTGACACTGCCTTTGGCATTGAAGTACTGGAAAAATTCTACGACCAGTACCTTCCAGTCCAAGTTCAGCATTAAACGGGCTACCAAAAATCAAAGTTGTGGATCGCCTCTCTATAAATTGCCAAGATATATTGTGAAATAGCTTTAGCAGTATAGTAGATACACTAACAGTTATGAACGTGTCAATAGATAAAATATTGGAGATCATAATACAATTGATGCCAGAATATTTATGATATTTGATAGAACTTGCCTGGTATAGATGTAGGGGACGGACGATGGAATGGTTACAAACCATGAGATGGGAAAAAAAGAAAAACCAAGATGATATCAACAGGCAGCAAAGTATAGCATACCATCCATCACTGAAATAACTGATTAAGAAGAAGAAGATTAAGAAAAATCTTTCGAAACGATGAACAATTCTAGCACTATACTGTCAAAGAAATTGATAGTAAAATACGGTTCTGAAGTGAAATGGTGTGCTTTTGCTGTACAAATTGATGTATTTACTTCTTCTATAAAACTTAAAGGGGGACAAAAGAGGCAAAAGTATATTAAATAAGTAATTAATATTAATTAATTAATTTTAGGACGATAAGGATTATACTGTGATTACACAAGAATTATACTGCAATAGGGTACAAGAAATTATTATAATCTTTATAGTCCAATAGTACACTATACAAACTTTATTACAGTACATTTATTAAAGTAAAAAAAGATGGTGCAAAGTTATCCGTTAATAATAATAAATTTATTTCAATATTGTTCTAAAATATAACAATACATATACACATATTGTAGCCTACAGAACCTAGAGCCGCAAATCTGCCTACACTTAATGTATGCATGATTGGAGGGAAGACAGTATGGAGGGAGCGTAAATTGTAAATAAAAGTGGGCCAAGAATCTAACCCTGTGGCACTCTAGAATTTATTGAAGCTAAATTAGATAATTCATTGTAAATCTTAACCTGTTGAAATCTACCCTAATTGAAGGTACTTAACCTTGACGAAAAATTATAGGGACATCATCAAGTCCAATCTATTCCAAAATATATTAACATATTAACACCATATGAATTAAACATTGACAGGAAAAGACACGTGGTAAAAGGATTGTTCCCATCCACAAGAGAGGAATGGCCAGATGGATGCACTGAATTAAATGTGACGGAATTCACTGTGGAAGAACTGAAAATAGCCGCTGCAACCATGAAAAGCGGAAAGGCGCCTGGGATGGACGGAATCCCCTCTGAGGCTGTAAAACTTGCAGTGGATCACGCGCTCGGTCTGGTTCTGGCGGCTATGAACGGGATTCTACGCACTCAAGAATTCCCCGAAGAATGGAAAATTGCTCGAGTTGTTTTGATCCCCAAGGGCGGAAAGTTCGCTGAACAGGCAAATTCCTTTAGGCCACTGTGTATGTTGAACACGATAAGTAAGTTGCTTGAGACGCTAATAAGAAACAGACTATACAAAGAACTAGAAGAGACAGGAGGACTGCACGAACACCAATATGGTTTCCGAGAAAAAAAATCAAGTATAGATGCGCTGAAAACTGCGGTGGAGACAATCAGGGAATTTGACACCAGGTGGTGCGCCCTCATAACATTAGACGTTAAAAACGCATTTAAAACGGCAAACCACAGATTAATAATCGAAGAACTACGGAAAAGGAAAATCTCTGGATATCTCGTCAATTTAGTCTCGAGCTACCTAAGACGTAGGAAAATTGCACTGGATAAAGAAGAAATGGTAGAGTGCGGTTCAGGAGTTCCACAAGGATCGGTTTTGGGACCAACATTATGGAATGTTTTGTATGACGGTGTGCTTGGACTGGAACTTACAGTGGATGCTAGAACCATAGGCTTCGCGGACGACTTAGCTCTGATTGTAGGTGCCAGAGATGAGAACGGGCTTATGCATAACACAAATAAATGTCTTGAAGAAATCAACACTTGGATGGAGGAGCATCAGTTGACGCTTGCACCAGAAAAGACTGAAGCAGTTGTAGCAATAAGAGGAAGAAACCGTGGCTGTATAAGTTTTGTGTCGAACGGAGTGAGGATAGTACCTAAGAAGACCGTCAAGTACTTAGGTGTCATAATTGATGAGAAGGGGAACTATGGACAGCATATACGTACGGTAGTAGACAAAGCCGAAGAAAAGGCTGCCAAAATAACAAGGCTGATGCCCAACATTGGAGGGCCCAGGAGCACTAAGAGCGCCATATTAGCTAGTGTCACACACAACATATTGTTATATGGAGCGCCGATATGGATCAAAGCCCTAGAACGGAAGAAATATGCAGAACAACTTGCTAGAGCTCAGAGAAATATGCTACTGCGGGTAGCATCTGCATACAGAACAGTGTCGGGCTTGGCGCTCCAAGTGATCACAGGGTCCATACCCATTGATCTTCTAGCTCTAGAAAGAACCTACACCCATGCGCATAGAGGCGAGGTAGGCAAACGTCGCTTAGAAGCCAGGCAAAACACTAAAAGACTGGCAGAAAAGATGGGAAAGGGAAATAGTAAAGGCCCAGTGGACTAGACGATTGATTAAAAATATTGAAGAGTGGATAAATTGTAGTCATCGAGAAGTCAACTACTACCTGACTCAGGTTCTCACTGCCCATGGTTGCTATAGATATTATGCAAAACGGCTTGGGAAAGATGGGTCAGACGAATATATATATTGTGGAGCAACAGACACGGCTGAACACACAATTTTTGAGTGTGACAGATGGAGGGATCACAGGGAAACAGCCTATAGATTGACCGGCCCACTGACACCGGATACAATAGTAAACATCATGATAACCAGCAGGAAGAATTGGAGAGTGATAGACACCACGGTAACAGCTATCATGAAGCTAAAAGAGAGCGAGGAATTTGAAAGGCAGTCGAACAACTCTGGAACAGGCAGTGTTGATGTCTAGTGCCAACCCGAACCCCTAATAACCTGATGGATGGGGGATGCAGGGAAAACTCGGCAAAAAAAATAAGAAAAGACAGCTCGAACCCCAACGAAGTTATGCCATGAATGGTGGTTCCAGGTGGGGAAATGTGAGGCGGTTCTGACGGTCCTCTTGTCCGGTCTTTAGAGCAGCTACGTCCGTTAAAAAAAATATGTATTCCAAAATCATTCAGGGAAGACATGATCTACCGTTTGGAATGATTTATCATAATTAGGTAAAATCGCAGTTTGACAACTATGGTTGGACCTAAATCCGGATTGATAAATAGGTAAAATATTATTAGCACCTAAATATATTCGCAAATTAGTATCATTTTTGAAAAAAAAGGTCTGAAATTTAAAATTATCAAGTTCTATTGAAGTTTATGAATACACATACATTTGTATAATGTTACAGATACACTTATTGGGGTTAAGAATAGCCATAATATAGACCTAGACACTAGATTCTCTACCCTTAAACTAGTTTATTACCTCCTTGTAGGTGGAGTAATGAAAAAAACAACGGTATCAATGCTGTTTAAGACGACGGTCGACTTTACGATGACCGCAAATCTACTCTGAAGAAATAGTGACTGTGTTTACATTGTTAAAGCTAAGGCAATGTTGCGAAGATATAATAATTTATTAGTTCTCGTAAAAAGGTACTTTGCAGGCATTGTGTGAATGATAGAGAAAAGTTTTACTAAGGTTGTGTTTTATTTCTCGCTTCACCTAAGATAAGGTAAAAGAAGGAATGTAATACAACGCTAAACTTTTATAGAGTATGTACTAATAAACATTATGTATGTACAGTCATGGACAGATAGAATGTCCGGGTGTACGGAGTGCAAGCTGCGCTCCTGATACAATTCGCTTGACGGCACAATCGGTATTGTATCAGGAGCGTAACATGCACTCCGTATACCCGGACATTCTATCTGTCCATGATTGTACATATATAGTTAATGTTATCAGTAAGAAGAAGAACTTTAGTGGTAAAAGCTACGTAACTACGTATTATTCTGTTGATCATGAACTAAAGTTTTTGGTAGATGATTAGGAAATCTAAATCTTTCAGTAAATTTGCAACTAAAACTGTATTGTTGAAGGAAACAACTTTCAGGATTATTATAAGTTATTACTATATTATAATTAGAACCTGCTTTAACCCTAAACTCATTTTCGGCAAACATCATGTATACATAGATATCGTACAGCGGCGTGAAAGAATTACAACATACATACTTGTAATCTCTAGTGCAACAGTTTACGAGAGAGATAAGTAATTTACGTACATACATACACCTTTCCTATCAGTCACGTCGAACATACCTCTAAGGAATTTCATACCCTGTTTATGTTTCAGGTGCTGACCAAGGATAGCGTGACCGTGTCAGTAGATGCTGTGGTATATTATCGAGTTTCGAATGCCACCGTCTCCATAGCCAACGTAGAGAATGCCCACCATTCCACTAGATTATTGGCGCAGACGACCCTGCGGAACATCATGGGCCAGCGGCCTCTGCATGAAATTCTCAGCGAACGTGAAAGTATTTCCCAACACATGAAGTCGCTATTGGATGAGGCGACCGACTCCTGGGGCATTAACGTTGAACGAGTAGAAATGTAAGTTATCACGGTAGATTAGTTAAAGCGTTTTAACCTTTCTCCAAGGCAGTGGAAAATTTCTATATACATATGTAATTGTAATATACAGCAAAGATTTCTTTTTTGTATATTCTCTGATATTTTAGAGGTAAACGTTACAGGAAGTAAAAGTAATTTATTTCTCAACGTTTCTTTTTTCATATCAGTGGCTTGAGTTGGATATGAAGGTTATCAGAATACGAAATATGATATTTATTTATTTCTATTTCTCTTTCCACTAAATATCAGATAGAGATTTGTAATTTCTCAGAACGAAGTTGTTTTTATGTTTTTTAGGAATAGGAAAAAATATTGCTTATGTTGGTTATTTTATTGTTAATCTTTCTCCCAATGGAATATATTTTGTATTGGTATATGGAATGAAATATGAAGTACATATTTTATTGTCACATCGTTAATTAATGTCCTCCTACGTAAAAAACCAAGAAAGAAGACGGAAGGAACAAATATATACATTTGTATTACGGTTTGTTATGTTACGATTCCTATATTGTTGGTTGTCAATTACACAAGAAGAAAATATATTTTCGCGAAATATACAATACAAATACTAAAATGGGATTGAACAGATTTATGTTGAGATTGAAGGAAGAATTAGAAGCGAATAATTTCTGAATACAGATTATGAGCAGATCTCCCTCATCGAAAATACACATTACGAAGACGGTCACAGCCCCCTGAAATTACACACAAATAATTCGAAGAACCTCAAACAGTTCAGCTAATGTGAGGCTTCATTGCAGCAGCTAGGAGTACGAAATTACAATATATGCGACCTATGTTACAGTTGAGTCAAAACGCAAGAACGAGCACAAACATTTATAAATGAGATCAGCAAGTCTTCGATTGTGAAACCAGATGCATTGCAAGCATGCGAATGCATAACTTATAATCATCAAAATATTCTAACGCCACGAAAACTGTGGCAGCTCTCTTCAGGTCAGCTGTACCAAAGAGGAGGAGAGTAAGGGTATATTACTTGGAATAAATTTGTTTCTTAAGGCTACTTTACACCATTCATACTTTTTTTATACTAAATTCTATTCTAGGATTTTCTTAATACTTTTTTAGGTGGGAGTACAAAAAATCCATACGTGATGGCGCTACTAAACAGCTTTCAAGTTCTACCAACTTGACCAACATAATCTATGTACATTCGTTTCCAATAATACACTGAAGTTGTATTTATTTTCCGATGTTGGCCAATCTGCCAAAAGTACTTCTGCGCATGTTCTAGTATCAATTTAGAACCAAAATTGGACAGGATCTAGTTTCTAAAATAGTATAGCATCTAGTATAGTTTGCTGTAAATTGGCCTTTACACGATACTTTTTCTGACTATTTTTTCTAGTTTCTAGAAAATAGTATAGAAAAAGTATGAATCTAGTATGGTGTAAAGTAGCCTTTAGCCAAGTTAATAGACTAATTGAAGTTAACAATATTAATAATTTGCATATAACCGCTAATCGAAACTTCTCAAATGCTAGTGAGTAGTAAAAAAATAGCTACGTAGTTAGTAGCAATGCATATAAAGAGCACTTGATGATAAAAAGACGAAACACGAATAAATTGGTGCTGTGCGATATGGATAGAAATAAGTTAATTACAAGAAGGTTGAAAGTCAAAAACATCAATGAGAAACTGGTAGAATCTGATACTTTTAGGTATCACTAAGAGTTGTTATTATTTTTCAAAAATACTGAAACTCTGTTAATCACATTCTTGTCTGATTCTCAAACAAATGGAGTACCTATCAATTAAATACTGAAGCACAGGTGCTGTCCTTTAAAATAATTTTATAAATGAGCTATTTAAATGTGGAATATTTCTTTAACGGGTTTATTATGAAACATATTACAGTCCCTCAGGTGGATAAATAGAAAAGTCAAATACTGCAACTAATTAACAAATTTAAAAATATATTTCATATAGAAATGGTTGTCTGGTTACTGCATTGTTTTGATACCTACTTACTATATCACAGCAAATGTTTGGAAACCAATATTCTTGTGGCAAATAGATAACTGCAATTTATGATTTAAGTGGCCTTTATGTATGTTATGGTTGCCTGTAGTAAACGCCATAAAAATAGTATTAATGCATTGTTTTATTATGTTGAGAGAAATTTTATGTTAGACGTAATGGTAACAATGTTAAATCTGAGAAAATATTAACTTAGTTATATATTAATCACAGTACAACATTATAACAATATTTAACAGTAAAACTTGATATTTGTAAACCTGCTGCTTTAGCCGAAAGCGACAAGCACTATTAGTTCTTACAATTAGTTATCTGAATCAAATATAATCTTGCTGTTAAAGTACATATTAATACGATTTTATTTGGTTTGGATGCAATTAGGTTCATATTCCAACAGTGCCAATGCAGCATCATTGTTTAAAAATTACTATTGTTAAAATTGTTAGTTCCATTGTTTAGATGAAAATGTGAACACTTTGCATTTACTTAACTCGTAATGGGAGACATCAGTTACTCGGCCAATTAATGTTTCAGTAGGTAGTTCTAGTTCTGCACTCCTTCCAATTTTTTCTATATGGAATATTTTTGATATCCGGGATAGTTTATTCTATAAGTAGAAGTTTTCAGTTGCACTACTACCTACGGAAATATGTACATACATTTCCGTTTGTTTCAAAACCTAACACACATTTAACATTTTTCTTTGGAGATATGTCTGTGTTTCTTTCAGAAACATTTTCAAATGTGATTTAGTTTAGTTGAGCTCCCATATAACTTCCATATAGTTGTAATTTTTGAAATATTACAATCGAGAACAATTTGTCGATATTCTATTGTATATGATCTGTGTCAGTAAAATTAAGAATACTCGTGTGTTGTATTAAGATTTTGACAGCGAAACCTAATAAACTAAAAGAGCATTGAGAAATACGTCATGGTATATTGTTCTAATTCGTCGAATTAAAATTAAAATCAAGTAAAAAACAACAATTATATTGCAAAAAATATAAAAATTAAGAAACTTGCTGTCAGATGTGAGGAGTCTCGCAGCATTATAATTGAGAAACCCATCTGACAGCTACAACTGAGATTCTGGAAACTAGTTAGAGAGAAAGCAATGCAGAGAAGTTCTGACTTCCAAAGAAATGGATTTTGGTCTGTGCCATCATTGCTGAAGTGTCTAAAGACATGGCTGCAGCACATTCAACATTACAGTTTTATAATGAGAAAGTTATTTTCATGTAGATAATTAGATGTGGATTAGAAGTATAAAATAACAAACTGAACATTTTCAAGTTCGGATACAAACCTTTATATGCTTCGACAACAGACAATTTAATGAGTCAATAACTATTGCGATTTTTTTTCGCGAATAACAGTTGTTTTGCAAAATGAACTTAACACAACTGGTAATGAATTGTTCTACTTGCGTGTTAGTAGTCACATAAAAATTAGCCTTCTTAACTAACTATAACTAACGTATAACATTCTCTTATTACACTATAATTTCTTCTTCTGCCTATTTTAGTGACATTCCTCTTGAACACAATTTAAATCTTTTCATAAATGAAACATTGCTTGGCCTTTTCTCTGTACGTTGTACGCTTCCTTGGATTATAATAAAATCTTTGTTGGTAGTGGTGCGTAGAATTGCAATAAAGAAAGAATTTAATTAGACCTCTAGGGGTCGCCAACTTGAATGCTTTAGGTATTGTACCTTGACTCCGCCCACTCGAACAATATTGTCTCAAATATAAAGCAGCTTTTCGGATGTAACATGCATATTCCGCAAAACTCACTATATGATTTAGATGAAAAAGTCTGTTTTTGAGGTAGATGTAGATATCGGTTTTTAAATATGGAATGCACAGAGAATTGTTGTTGTTATACTTTGAAAGCTATATTTAAGATGACTCGTGGGTTATTAACTTTGTATAAATAAAATAATTATACATTAGTAATATATACATACATATGTATGTATTTCTGTATATACGTTTATTTACCTTAAAAATGTAAATTCTGAAACAATCTCGTACTCATACATAACAGAAAGTTTGTTTATCATGCAAATAATTTTGTTTGCTCGCTTTACGTTATAAAGTTTTGCAACGAGCTTACATAAATGATGCTTGTTGACTACTGAAAGAGCATGTATTTTTCTGTAAATTTATGATATGAAGTTGTTACACACAAGTGTAGTAGATATACATATAATGTATTTTGCTAATTAAATAATTTGAAAGTCGAGGTATTCAGATATTCAGACGTATGTATAATTTTTTATATTTATGTTAGTCTTTTTGGTTTTAGTGTGTATGTAGTACTAATAATTTACAGAACTGAACAAACCAAAACATCAAATACTAATTTAGCTCATTGCAAATCAGGGTTGATAATAATTAAAATCATAATCATATCACTCACAGGTACTAACCTAATGGAATTTTACAGTGACAATACAACGAAATCTAATCGTAGCTTGTTACTCTACAAGATTTCGCCCGATATTAGTATGAGAACGGTAGCTCACATAGAATAGTTTTGAGTTACAAGATAGTTGTTCTGTTTACCGGAAAGAATGTGCAGGAAATGGTAGAAGAAGTTAGAATAAGGTTGCTAATATTTGGGCTGCTTTCATGTTTACAGTGCTTAGAAACACATCTCAAGTAATATATTTACAAAGATTTTAAGACCTTTACGGCCACTTTAACAAACATTCGAGAATAAATGTTGTAGTGAAATTATTATTGCTTACGTACTAAATGGAGATACAAAACGTTCTCATTTCCGCGTTTTCTGTGAAGCCGCTAGTAACTATGCATCCACTTTTCTCTATCAAAAACTGTATTTTTACGAAATGTTACTCTCTCTTGGCTTTCTATGTAGATCGTCTAGCTGTTTGCGGAATTGACTTCTTCTGTTTCTTTCTAGTTTTGTAGAAATGTATGCACTACCATGTCAGAGGAGCCTATGTTATTTGTATTGGCCACTCCACAGCGTTATTTTCTTAAGGAAATGTAACCAATTCCCAAAGGTTTAATAATTCATTTACGATTAAAATCGGCCGCTGGCTTTTGCAGCTGTAATTTTATAATTCGCTGTAAATTATGTTAAATTTCCAAACTGTAACAGTCAATTCAGAATTGTCTCAAGCAGAAAATGACTTTTGCATGACTTAACGTTATTTACATAGTTTAACATACTAATTTTAAGTTTCCGTTAGGTAGGTATGTTCAGCAGATTGGCGTGGTGAAGGTACTTTGCATGGGAATGTATTTAAATATTTTCGGTGTTGCGCAGGGTGCGAATTTCTAAGTCTCAATAGGTACCCAAATTGAAGCAATGATTATTTATCTGGTGCTTGAGATAAAATTAGAAACAATTCAATTTTAAATTTAAATATGTATGAGTATTATTTTCGTTAGCTACTTGTATAAATGCGAGTGTTGTCAATCGATAATATGTTTTAGAATATATAAAAAAAGCTTGTAGGCTGTTGAAAATAAATCTCTCTTTCTTCATAGCAATGTATGTATATTCTGGTATGTTTAATGGTCTGTGAAATGCGCCACATTCATTCTCTACTGGTCTAGCAGCGGTAACAATATACAGGGTGCCCACCTACTACGCGGAAGTCCAATATGTTGGTTCATAAGAGGCATAACTGATTTTTTTAGTTTTGATGTGTTTAGTTAACTCAAGATCTACAGAATAAGTATAATGTTGATTATACAGAATGCCATGTCAGAAACTGAGCTACAATATACAGAGTACACAAAAAATCTTGAGGAAGAAAACATGAAAGATCTCCGTTAATTCAAATAGAACATCCTGTATATTATTGGTCAGTAAAATGCACAGTTTAATATACTACAACTTTGCTATAGCTTTCCCTATACCGAAGTTTAATACTTTAAGAGACAAACGCAATATCATGGTAAAAAAGTGCTCCACTTTAAATTTACTCCACTTAAAAGAACAAAAAAACTCAAAAAAACAAAGAGAAAATTAAAGAAATTGCTCGAAATGTCCACCGTTCTTTTCTATGCATAACATAATCCTATTTTGAAAATTTCTTGTAATATTTCTCAAAATTTGTGGGGTTATTGTAAAGGACACGTTCCTATTTGTTTGAATCAGGTCTTCAATGCTTGTTGGTTCTACTACGTACACCTTATTTTTAATATAACCCCATAAAAAGAAATCTAAGCACGTTAGGTCGGGTGATCGTGCGGGCCATGGGAATGTACCGCTCCTGCCTAACCATTTGTTTGGATATCTGGTGTTTAAATGTTGTCTAACCTAAAACAATAATTATTATGAAGAATAAATACTATGTTAATGAATAAGATTACCAATCATGTGGAATGCGAAGAAGCATCATCGTGTTGAAACCAATGTCCTCTTGTTTTTTTTTCACGTGCCCAATTACAAAACTGCAAAATGGTTTTGCATATCCAGGTTTCATAATGATTGGTGGTAGTAGTAGTGGTAACTTATGGTAGTGAAACTTGTTTTTTCTCAATGATTTACTCCCTAAACTCTATGGAAACTCCTGATCACTGATTTGCTCTACAACTGATATTTGGATTCTACAACTGACGCCACAATAGTGATTTGACTATCCTCGTTGGTGGCTTCGTGTGTTCTACTAGTTTTGTCAAAATTTGCATTCGCCGTCCTTTCAAATCGCTTCTTCAACTTTTGAAAACAGTCAGTGCGAGGATATCGTTCTAAATCTGGATGATTTGCCTTATAAATACGCATTGCTAGTAAACAATTACCATGAGCATCTCCTATGGCATACACCATATTTATCAATTCTCCTTTAGAATAATTCATAGTAAACCAATTTCCATTGAATGAACTCTCATTTGGATTTAATTCAATTCAGTTTATAATAGTTACTTGAATCGCCACCAAAAATGTTTAATACGATGTCACGACAAACATCTTAATGGCATTTGAGTAAAACAAAATCTACTACAATAAGAGTAGTGCAGTATGTAGTAGCAAGGTACAAGAACCTAATGATAATAATAAAATGTATAGCAAAATTTTTGGGTTATTTTTGGAACGGTGAAGATTTCGAGCAATTTCTTTAGTTTTTTCTTTGTTCTTTTGAGTTTTTTGTTCTTTTAAGTGGAGTAAATTAAAAGTGGGGCACTTTTTTACCATGATATTGCGTTTGTCTCTTAAAGTATTAAACTTAGGTATAGGGAAAGCTATAACAAAGTTGTAATATATTACACTGTGCATTTTACTGATCAATAATATACAAGGTGTTCTATTTGAATTTTGTAGAGATTTTTCATGTTTTTCGTCCTCAAATTTGACAAGATATTTTCTGTACTCTGTATATTGTAGCTCAGTTTCTGACATAGCATTTTGAAGAGCCATTGTTCCTTAGCATTTGGTCAAAAAATATTCTTTCTGTTGATTGGCATAACCAGAGAATTTCCGATATTATGATTACCGGAAATCGAATAAAAAAACATAACGAGCTAACTACTAAATAAATAAATCAAAAACCGTTAAGGTTTTCATATGAGTACTATACATAAAGTACCATTTGTTTTTCATGGAGATTCCAAATAAATGATAAAAAATAGATGTTTGCATTTAAAAAAACAAAGTTGCTATCCGTCCAGAAGAAATGGAACACCCTGTATAGTCTACATTATCTTTAGTTTGTAGATCTTGAGTTAATTAAACACATCAAAAATAAAAACAAAATCAGTTATGCCTCTAAGGAACTAATATATTGGACTTCCGCGTACTAGGTGGGCACCCTGTATATGTATTATAATGCCAAACCAGAAAATAAATACTATCCTTTTTCGAACAGAATATACATGTACATATGTAGAGGCAAGGAACAAGTGAAACTAACGTAGCCTTTATGTCAAAGTCAAGCATACGAAAGTGACTAGAGAAACACCGAAGGCATAACAACACAAAAATCACGTCTTATCTGTTTGCTAGTTTAGAGCCAAAAATATATTTTATATAGTAGAACATATTTCAGAAGAAAACTGAATATAAGAAAAAACAACAAAGACAATATTGGTAGCGAGATGATTAATAAGGGTTATATTACTCTGACAAAATAAACAACAGATAAAGTAAATAGAAATTTTTTGTTAAACAATATTGTTTTCAGACAAAAAAAACATTCTTAAATTTTTCTAAAGATTATTTCTTTTGGATGTTAGTTGCAATTGTGGGTAAGATATTCCATTTTGAGACTGCAATTTTGCGCCAGTAATGTTCGCGTTCAATTCTTCTGTCGTAGCCAGCCTATCCCTGTGGACTTTGTAGTTCACACAATTTTTAAGAATAAGCCTTAAAGGTATGATATGTTATAATATTGATGATCAATTTACTAGTCCGAGGGGTTGAATTAACTGCTAGATTATTGTCAGTCGATGACTTCACCAGGTAAACCTCATCAAACTTTTATTTTGTTTATGACATAAATCTATTTCAAGCATGCCAATAGCACGAAGATTAAATGTTGACTATTCAGAAGATTGGTCGTTTTCAATCATTGTTGTACGGTTTTTTTTTTCGTTTAAATCAACATTATTACGTAACATACAGAACGAGCTCGATGTGGTGTGTTTAATCAGAATTCTTTGATGGTATAGCAAATTGTGCAGTGGCCTATTACAAAGAGGATAAGATAAACTGCTTTGAGTGCACGAAACTGATTTCTCGTGGAACGCTCATTTTTGTAATATGGTTGTATTGTTTTGGAAAAATGGCCGAACTAAGTCTTTTCACCATAAAATGTCAAATAATACTAAATCAAAAAAAACTGTGCCAGTTTAAATTGTTATAAAATTTGTACTGGTACCACTAAATGAATCCCACAAGAAAACGACATATGGATATTCAAATAAATCTGTAATAAGTTAGGAGTTAATAAAAGGAACAAATAATATGAGACAGCATGTAGATCATCATTGTCCTGATACGCAGTATCTCGTTTACTATTCGAAACTTTTGCTAACCATTCTTTTATTTCCTTTTATGCAGTGCAATAGGTAACTGCCTAGTATTTGGCATATACTCTGTTTTTCTAGTATGCAATAGTTTGTTTAGATTTCGTCAACAGTAATGGATACACACACAAATTAGATCCGATTATGCTTAATAAATCTGAAATACTACTGGGTAGTGTTCAAATAGATGAACTACGCAAAGAAGTATGATGCAGTTATCAAACCGATATAATAGTGATGCTAACAGACAATAAGTGATTAAAGTCTAGTGAATATTCATACATAGAAACCGAGACAAGTACATTTCCTTTTTTATGTAATGGTTTTTTGTTAATCAATATCCTCAACCTGAAAACTGCTTGAGTAGCAGTAATTTTATTAATTCCAAATATTTAGCATATTATTACACTATTTGCATAATAGTACTAAAACGAATTTTTATGCTTGTTTTAGTAAGGACGTGCGTCTACCAGTACAACTACAGAGAGCTATGGCCGCCGAAGCTGAGGCTGCGAGGGAGGCGCGTGCAAAGGTTATCGCTGCGGAAGGAGAACAGAAAGCGTCAAGGGCACTGAGGGAAGCGTCCGAAGTTATCGGTGATTCTCCGGCTGCTCTTCAGTTGCGCTATTTGCAGGTAAAACAGGGTTGCGTTTTACGTCGTCTCGGTATGTGCTTATTGCACTGACGTGTTTTTCCCGTTAGTATTCATATAATACATCGACTTTTGTTCGCGTGCTAGAGCGCTTGTCACGGCGATTTACGCTTTTTTGATGCATATCCTAGTAAACAGCGTGGAAGCATATCAAGTATAAAGATTAATGTGGATTTACCTGTCACCTTTTCTACTACGAGATATGCTTTTACTTTTTCATGCATGGTCTAAAAAAGAAATTATAATTTCCCTACAGTTTTCCCACTACATAGGTATTACTTTTATAGCAACATACATAAAGTATCAAGTGTATATACATCATAACGCGGTTTACTTGTTTATCGAGAGAAATAAATTTAAATGCGCCAGCATTTCATAATAACTGCTTTTTTTAATAGTATCAGATTTCAATTTTGTTAGCTTCTGATGAATGACTTGTATGTAAATGATTTGCAAGTTTTTATTAGAATTCCCTTATTATTTTCGTAGCATTTCCTTATAAGTACAAATATTTTATTCCTATTTGTTTGCGGAGTGCAGCTGCAGTGGCTTCCGAAGTAGTATTACTTATCCAAATTATACACTGCAGGTCTTGCTTTAGTAAATAGCTTCGAAAATAGTGTTCATAATAACATGTCGTCGTTAATTTTATAAAATCTTATTGATTCGTGTTTGTGACATTTTAAAATGAAATACGTCGGTTAATAATGGGATTTACACCAACTGAATCGTTTTTTTTAATATAAAAATATAATGCGTGTTCACCTAAAACGATGAAAATTTCCGGTGGTATGAGGAACGGAATTACGGCAGTTTAATTATAAGAGAAAGTTTTTGATACAGTTCGGTGTAGAATTTAATTCTGACATTGTGTAAAAGATAACTAAATTTCGGACAGACTATATGTACCTACATTATTTACTAAGACGTCAATATTTCTTTTATCCAATACCTCAATTTCAAATACGGCAAACAATCTGCTGGTGCATTTAAAAGGGCAACCTGTTCTACCGTAATAGTATTATAGGTATACGGGAATGGCAACTTTTGTGAAGGCGTACAAGAGGAATGGACCTCTCCGCGTGGGAGTTCTAGAGAGAACGCCGACTCTGAGATATACAGGCTGATTCATTTTCGATCCTCACCATTGTGATCTCACTTATTATTGAAGAAAGACGGTTTAGAACAAATGTTGTTCGAGATTTTCGAAAAAAAACGGACAAATCTCATTTTCTTATTTTGCTTGCAGCACTTTTGCAGCGAAAAACTAAAAACAATGCCACTTTTGCTCCTCTATCTATTGGTGTACTTAAAATTTTTATACGACGTTTCGTTTTCTCTGGATCTCCATCAACTTTGTTATTTCTTATGGGCGCCATATTGGATTGTGATACAGCTAGAAAGATTTTCTTTTTCTGATTTTAACCATGTGTCATATGTTGAAAAAAATTGTTATTGTGTGTTAATTGACGAAGAATCTGATTTGAGAGTAAATAAGGTAGCTAGCTATGAAATTTCGAACTGCCAATCACTTAAAATTGATTATCGCCTAAATAACAACCGGTGCTAAATAAGGTAGCCATGAAATTACGAACTGTAAATTCTCGTTGGGTTAGTAACGCAAAAATGGCATACACCAATGAAGAGAAACGAGATGTGTGATGTATTTTTTATCAATCAAACCGAAATACCACAATACGAGTACAAGATATTTACAATTGTATCCTGAAGGACGACAAAGATTTTTCTAGATCTTGACAGAAATTTTGTCGGAGTATGGATCGTGGAGAACTGCATCGAAATAAGCTGAAACCGTACAAAGTCCATGTTAGTCTTAGTTACCTTTAGTTACCTTGTGATAATTCAAGATAAATGGAATTGTTTACTGGAAAAATTAGAAGATTTTTGAATACAATCATCTGGTCAGATGAATCGAAATACTAACAGGCCTGCTAGTAGCGCAGTGCGTTGCTTCCCAGTCCGGCGATAGTGGCTTCGAACCCCGGTATGTTCTTTCTGAATTTGGTTTTCTGTAATTTCCCAGATTCCATGGCAAATGCGGATATGCAACATCTTAAGTCAGTCTACAACCACAAGCATAATAATAACTCATGTCCAGCCGATGTGAAGGGATTAATTATTATTATTATGGTTGTATGCTTAATCGAAATACATCAGAGTAAAATTCTAAATAATCGCTATTTTTGTATTTGAGTTCGATGAATAGAAAATTCATAACATACTTGTTCTTTTTTGCCTCTCTTCCCACGCCATCGTTCCGTTTACTAATGCAACAATAATTAACAGGTCAAAATTCCATGGCTACCTTATTTAACATCGATTTTCATTTACACGATACTCAATTTTAAGTGATTGACAGTTCGAAATTTCTTTGCTACCTACCTTATTTAATCTCAAATCAGATTCTTCGTTAATTAACAAACAATATCATTTTTTTTCAACATATGACACATAGTTGAAATCAGAAAAAGAAAATCTTTCTAGCTGTGTCAAAATCCAATATGGCGCCCATAAGAAATAACAAAGTTGATGATGATCCAGAGAAAACGAAACGTCGTATAAAAAGGTTAAGTACGCGCTTAGAGGAGCAAAAGTGGCCTTGTAAGTGTGTCTTTAGTTTTTTGCTGCAAGACCAAATAAAAGTGGTACAAGCAAAATAAGGAAATGGGATTTTTCCGTTTTTTTTCGAAAATATCGAACGTCATTTGTACTACGTCTACTTTGTTTTCAGGATCATATTAACCACAAAATTTGCCACATTTAAACCTATCGCTTATCTTCAATAATAAGCGAGATGGCAATGGTGAGGATCGAAAATGAATCAGTCAGTATATATGTATGTATGAGTATACAGGCTGTCCGTGATATACAAAGCATGCAGTTAAGGGATGATAGCTGTAACGATTTAGAAACGAAAACATTTAATACACCATGGGTCTATCTGTCAGCGTAAACGAGAAAAAAAATTATTTCTAAATAACCTTATTTGGTCAACCTGTACAAGAAAACTCATCCATATTGCTTCTTAAATAACCAAAAAACCATATCAAAAATTTAAAGTAGAAAATAACTGAAAACGACAAAAACGAATTATTTAATACATTGAAACTGAAGCGTGGTGTCATTTCTCTTACACCATACTGTACACGTATTCAATAGAAGCACATCTCTATCACAGATACAAGTGAAGCAACGCATGTTTATACGACCTTGAACTACATTAGACCATTGTATCGTACGAAGTCAATGGCCGTACGTGTAAAAAATACCCCATAAGTAGGAAAGAGGTATATTTGCTTTTTTTTAACAATGTTATGGTGTGTTTAATAGCAGCTTTCGATCGGCAACTGAAAATTAAGTTGAAGGAAAGTCGCATTAAATGAAAACAATGTAATAATAGTGTAATATGTTAGAGCGCTTTAAGCTCTTTCGTAAAGGCTACTACAAATGTTATTTCTTTTCTTTTATTTGTGATAAATTGGCGGTCCTGAAAAGGGACTCTTTTGAGAGACAGGAGAAAATGTATTACAGGAAAGGCTCGCCGTGTTGCCCATTTGCAAACACACACGGAACACACGCCTGTAATCGTCGGGTAAATCCTGCAGTGATGTCAATTTCTTGCATTACTTCGCGGACGTGATCTGCTGCCGTTGTACAGTATGCGTCGAAGTTTGTGACATGAGAAATAATTTTTTTCTCGTTTACGATTACAGATAGACCCATGGTGTATTAAAAGTTTTTATTTCTAAATTGTTATAGCTATCATCCCTCAAATGCATGCTTTGTATATCGCGGGCACCCTGTATGTAGATGATAGACGGATTTCTTTTTGTATATTTTTGGACTTCAATGAGCTTAGTGTATTATCTTTTTTAATGCTGAAGGGTAACATACATATGTGTATGTCTAGTAGAGATTTGATAAAATACGTATATATTTGGGATATTTTACATTTTTGATATATGTAGGTATATTAAACGTATGTAATATACATATTTCGTGTGCATACAGGTATATATAAAGGTCTCATATTTTGGGAAAAACGCTGCAGGACAAGTTGACATACATACATATACAGCGTATGTATGTACGTACATATGTACATAATATGTATGTATCTCTCGTATGTATGTATGTATGTACATACATACGAGAGATGCTGCTATACTATAAACAAATAAAAACAAGTATTTATAATCGGAAGTGGTTCTATTGTTTTTCAAAATATTCTCCATGCAGATTAACACACTTTCGGAAGCATTTGAAGCGTTCGAAGCACTTTTTGCACTCGGATTGAGATATCTCCAAAACATGAGATTTGAACTCATCAATTGCTTCTTTAAGTG
This sequence comes from Popillia japonica, assembly GCA_004785975.1. Classification (NCBI taxonomy): domain Eukaryota; kingdom Metazoa; phylum Arthropoda; class Insecta; order Coleoptera; family Scarabaeidae; genus Popillia; species Popillia japonica. The sequence continues at coordinate 61,161 of SMLS01074528.1, read as the reverse complement.
TCGAAAAACGTTGATCTCGCAATTTATTTTTGATCTCCGGGAGTAAAAAGAAGTTACTGGGTGTCAAATCAGATCTGTACAGTGGATGATCCATTAAATTGTTGTTTTGAATGCTTTAAACGTTCTTGCTGGAGCTGATGTGTGAGACTTTGCATTGCTGTGGTGGAGAATGATTCCTCTTCTGCGATTAGTTTTCTTGATTTTTCCGATCACTTCTGGCAAACAAATGCGAGTACACCATTCAGAATTCACAATTCTACATTGCTCTAATGGAACGGTGGCAACATGTTTAGTTATTTCTAAAAAGCAAGCGACTATTTTCTTGAAATTTCTTCGTGCGCGTACAATGTGGATTTGCCTCCTCTGAAAGTCTCATACGGTCGATTGTTGTTTAGTTTCTGTTTCATATGCATAGATCCGTGATACGTCGCCTGTCACGATCTTATACGCGTCTTTTGACATTGAATGGTGAAAATGGTAGCTTTTACATTTCAGCATATGGCATATGTATAAAGATTACAAAACGATGTAGGAGGATGGTGCCAGTCTACCGATCATGATTATTAGACGTATTAATTCCGAGTTTTTAGGATCATATTATACAATATCATTCTCATTTGAGGGCTTATGTGTGTTGTGTGAGTTCAACAGATAAGTATGAAAGAGGAATATACAATAGAGTATAATATAAAGTTTAACAGCCAATAAAGACTTTTAAGCAATTTGTCTAAAATGGTACTTCTTAGTCAGTGGGACCAACAAACTAAAATAAATAAAAGTAGAATTCAAGAGGAATAAATGAAGATAACTCAAAATAAGTTGATAAATTCTCCTAAAATAACTGCCTGCTTTGTAATTTTTTTGATAAGCATCATTTTTTCAAAACATTTTTAATAGAATTTATGAGGTTACAAATTCCTTTCTTTAATTACACAACCTCACTATGCTATTGTGTGTGCTTTGCATTGTTAGATTGCGAATACGTTTTGATTTTCTATTACGAGTATAAAATTAATAGGATGAAAACTTTACCTTTAGCTTATTTAGATACCTTACGTAAACGTTGCAAAAGGACAACCTCCCATCAAGTTGCTTGAAGTTATGTAGTTAAATGTTTTCCAAGGCAAACTTGTCTCTAAGCCTCCTACCGGTACGCGTTGTCTGCCTTTGTCTCTCAAGCTCTTACAGTCTAAAATGCGTTGGCTTGTGTAGGTTTATTTTATCGTACTTCCACTCAATTCTGGTTTCTTCTTAATCCAATATCAAAGTTAATATCGAAAAGTATTATAATGGCTTTGATACTTTTAGTATGGTCTTGCTGATGTACAAGTTTATTTAGTAGCGATGTATTTTACTATATATCTCATTTATTTATTTATGGTTGTGTGCTACTGATCGGAAGAGGACTATCTCGGGGTAAAGACGGAAAGAGTGTCTTCAAACTTTGAACGTCTTGCGGGTGTGTCGCGTAGAAAAGTTTCATTTAACTTGTTGCCGATCATGTGGTTATATTGTTCAGAAGGTGTTTACAGATTTGTAAAGTCTTGCTTTGGCTGCAAATTCGATATATATATTGTGGTGCAATTGCCGATATGTAGAACTGCTGGTACATTTCGAGAATTTGGTTTATAAGACGCTGAAAGCTTTTGATTACAGAATAGATGCAAATGCTGAAGAGAAGAAAAATTTACTAGAATTAGGAGCTTTAAAGAATTGCAATAATCATAGAAGCATGTTAGTCAAATGATTGATATTGCTACTATAAATATATGGGTTCTTTTAAGTATGGTCAATTCCAAACTTTACAAGATCGATTGCTGCGGGCTATGTAAAATGAGGTCTAAGACCAAGTATTGAATGGCTAACTACGCCTTCAATCCTATGGAATTACTTCGTATGATTGTATGTATTAATTATTAGTATTATGCTTTACTACTTTCAATATTTGCTTATATATTTTGCATTATTTTTGATTAGACAATAGAATAGACCTTGTGGTGCCAGTGTTCTGACTAAAAGTTGCTTTATACTCTTAGTATTTCGAGATGAATTGCTAACCTAGAGCTATTTATGTATTAAATGATGGAATTAGACTTTTGTTTCCATATTTTCATAATTATCTGATTCCTACTATATTTCGTTGGATAGCATCTACGGCGGTTTTCCACTTTAATTGTAATGTAATAATTCATTACCAGACGGAAACTCTTGATCTACAGTTTCCAGATGGAATTTTCGGCGAGTAAAAGCGTGTTGGTAACTTCACTAAATAATATGGCATGTCAAGTATGCTAAATATTCTTTTACCTTTAATACAACTACTGGCTACACCGACTTTGGGTTAAATTTCAGTTGATACTACTAAATCATATTTGTTCTATAGTAAACTTCTATTCATTCATCTTCAAAGTGCAAATCATCTTCATCAATTGTAATTAAAGGTCGATTTTAAAATGAGGTACATTTGGAAGTTTCATCCTACTAATTAGTACCTACTACCAGCCGTCGAGCAGCAGCAATTAGCCCAATTTGTCATTTAGGTTATGCGTTACAATTTAGTCAACTGTGCTGAAAATATATCTCTGTTTAGATTAATCTTATCGCGTGCCTACACACACGCACGCAAGAAGCCTAGGTAGCTTCACCTTCGGAACTTTTGATCTACCCAATTATACGGGCTCTCAAATCTTCGAAATTCATCATGTCTTAATGGCTTTCGTGATTAGTTAGATGTGAACGTGTCGAAAAGGCCAACTAGAAATCGCGATATCCTGTAGTAATTAAGCTCGAATTAAGTTAAACGAGGTTAAGGCACGAACCTCTGAGGTCTACATAACGAGAAGGTATTTCTCTCCAAATTAAATAGTAGCTTTTATTGATCAATCACGTGTTATTAAGATATATTATACAATAGTGAAAGAAATAATAGTTCTAAACCAGCTTGAAATAAACAAACAATATTGTTATGTGATCAGTAATGTATGTAGATTTAATCTGATGTTTATTTTAGGCTTGCACTCTTTAGTGGGAAGTTTTCTAGATTCCTAGTAATAATGAGTTTTGTCTGAGTCAGTTTGTTGGCCAGTCATAAGGAAAAAATTAATATGACATTTTTACAGTTGATTTGCATTTTCTGAAAGAAACACAGTATTTGTTACAGATTTCTCAAAGTACTAAATATTGCGCAATAAAATAGGTATACATAGATGACACAAAGAGAAGCTAAAGGAATACCTGCTATAAACTATTTAGTTACGGTAGGTCCTACGCAGCATTGAATGAAAAAACGCCTGCATAAATTTTGGGATCCCGTAGTAGGTACACAATATATATTTTATCTCCTGCTACTCCCGAATATAAATCTTCCAACACACATAGTCCCTATCACCCATTTTCTTCTTTATTCTTAATCTCCTATATACATACATATTTCTGGTAATTTAACGCTACGAATATAAGTTGAGGACGCGAAGAAATGATATATTGACGCACTTTAAAAGCTTACCTTGGCGTAAAAATGCTAAATTTCTTTGTTATCATCCTTATGGAAACTACTTAAAGCTACATAGCTTCAAAATGCTGCCTTAATGGAAAGCCGATATTTATTGATAGTGCGTACATAAATAATCTCATCTCTGTATATTACTTCTATATGTTGTTTGTTTATCTATAGGTACAGAGTGCTTTTGATTAAATATTTCATTTAAAGGTAATAATTCAACTTTATTAGCTTGAGTACTCTACCAGAACCAAAACAAATTGTAAAATTGGAAATCTACGTCGCTATACTTGTTAAACTTGTCTGTCTACCACCAATTACCTTATTTTTAAACTTCACTGGTCCTGCTGGAAACGCATGAGGTAGTAGTTAATTAATTCTATCAAAAAAGTTGTCAAATTTTAAGTAAATTTCGCCATAAAAAATATTTCTATACGTTTTGTCACCCTATCCCACGCTGTTCCACTTTCTTGGGGAATACGGTTTAGAACTCACCGAAATACGTGTTTCATTAACTGTCTGCAAATACATTACTACCAACTTTCATACAGTACTACTAAGTAAGTCAAAGTTCAACACACTACACAGACATTAGGTTTATATTTTACGAAGTACAAACTACGGGAATATTACCAAAATCACGGAAAGAAATGAACACGTCTTAGAGCAAATTCCGCGTGGAACGGAGTTATACTAAAATATTTATTTTAAAATTGTCCAAGTCAACACCAACTGGATTATGGTTTAGCAAACGTTTTACCGTGGAAGTCATCTCCTGGAAGGCAGAATTAACAATTCACGTTTATTTGTGAATTAGATCTGCTGTTGTGTTGGTTTTCTTTTGAACGAAGGCATAGTGCGCAGTGTCAGTGCCTGCTAGATGCAGTGGAATTGTTACCCGGCACCTCCACCAAAACATAACTCGTCTAGCAATACCAAATAAATTTAATTAGATAACTAGTGCTAGGAGCACTTTCAAGTTTTGAGTTTAACCTTTCTTTGATGTTTATTATAAATTACTCTAATTTAACAGTTTTTGTCTGTTTTCTAAACATACTTAGTAATCTGATTAATCAAAATATTTAATTGCGCAATTCGTGTTCCTTCGGGCAGTCTAAGAAACAACTGTCCGATTAAGCCTTAATTTCTTTCACCCATTAATCTTCCATCTAGAAATATCTTCTTTTGGATATTGGTTTCTATTTTCGCACCGCTGTCTTGGTTAGTTTATTAGACATCACAAATATACGGTCCATCCGTACGTCATCACGGATAAGTACAATTCAAAGAAGAAACGAAATAATCTTCTCTGTGTCGCTTTGTACGCGTTACGTGTTTATTTGCGACAGATTTGCTATTTTCTGACGATTTCGATGAAAGCCGAGGGAGCACTAAGGAATGAAATACTATAATAGCTTCCGTCGTCTTCCTACTTTAATCAACCGGAAGCAATTACTTGTTTCGTCGAGAAGAGAATTATCCGATCTTGATTCCGTGGTTACCTAATTCTGTAGCACTGATTGAATATAAAGCAAAATCAATATGACTATACAAACTGATACACACGTGAATTTTTGACCGTACGTCTCTCTTCGACAGATATATCTTGATGACTTTTCATGGGAACCTAGTATTATATTATTCTGAATGCATTAGAAACTCTTCTCTTTCGTCGATTTATGTTGTAAAGACTAATCTAATTCCATGCATCAGTACGACTACATACTTTTAAATTTGAAATTACTTCCGGCAGTTAATGTTAACTTCCACATTAGGGCAGCGACTTAATCCAGAATTTATCAGCCAACTCTATCCTTTTATTAGGTTCACACAGGCGTTCAATTTAATCCTGTATAATGCCGTAAAATGTATGTTGCAGAGTTCGAATTCGAAAGGTAATTGTGTAAGAATTCATTTCGATAGGATTATTACTTTATTCCGTAGTAAATCAATTATTTTTAAAACGAATTATTTCCAAATCCATAGTCACCGTAGATTAATCAGATTTTAAATCATTTTAAACGTATCGGAAACGTTTTATAATGGTGTCTAGTGAAAACTTTACTTTGGTGTTTTACACTATAATGATAGCAAAACGTCATTTTAGTGTGGCTTTAAAAGTTGTACGTGTTTAGTTTTCGGCTGTATAAATTTCAAAGAATATTATCTGTGACTATTGTATTTTAACAAGGATCTAGGAAACTAGTATAGAAAAGCAATATTGTATCTGAGGATACAAATGGTTGATTTTTGCTGAATTTTGCAAGAAAGATGAACTTTAAATTGAATCATTGATTTAACCTACATATCCTGTTGACAAAGTTTCAGTATAACTTGCAAGGTAAATTCTTAAATATTTTATGTTGCTGATACTTTTTTCCACTTCTGGGTCAATTATAACACTTTAAATTCGATTAATGATCAATTTATTCCATAACCTTTTCAAATAATAAATGTTACGTAGGTCAGACTACATAGATAATACTTAAAAAAGCGACTTTATAATCATAAATACACTGTAACGCATAACATAACCGCAGAAACTGCTTTGTCTAAGCATCCTAAAGAATTACGAACTTTGATTTTGAAAATGTTAAGATTGAAAAAAAGAAAATAGTCATACATTAAAAAAGAAAACAACACGGTCAATTTTAGAACAGATAGGAAAATTTAAGTATTATTTATGATAATTTAATCACCCCTGAATTTTATCAAATTAAGCTGTTGACTAGGTTTTTTGCCACGTTTTTCTGTAGTCTTTGAACAGAATTGTTAGAACTTGACAAAAAATACTTTTGATTATAAAGTTACATTTTAAAAAATGTCTTAAATTGTCCACGATATTGTAAACATAATCCTCTATATCACTGAATTTCTTTGTCCGTAGATAATTTTGTTGATAAGCATGGCTAGTTGTTTATTAATTGACGAATTAAATGTCAATTGTATTCCACTGAACAAGTTGAGTAACGAAAACCTAATAAATTTGTAAAGGTTTTGGAATAAATTGATCCTTAATCGAATTTAAAGTGTTATAATTGATCTGGAAGTGGAAAAAAGTATCAGCAAGATAAGATAAGTACATAAAGATAATAAAAATACATATTCTTAAATATAACATTAATTAAACATGACGACTGTCTGATCTTCATTAAGCCAACCTTGTCCTCATGTGCACATACAGTTTCTACAAGTAAGGAGTATTAAAACACTTTTCGTGTTAATTGTTGTTGTATAAAGTAGAAGAAAAACAAAAGAAGAAAAAATATAATTAATAGTTTGGCATAAACACTAAGATATTCTACCATCTCAAGTGCATTAATATTTTTTTAGTTCGTTAAGAATAAAACTTAAGTTGAGTTGAAAAACCAGATCTTATTAAGTTAACCTTCACTTCCGGAAAGCCAGAAGTAACAGAAGACTATGAACTCAACGAGACTAGATGACTCTCCAATTGTTTTATTTTAATTTTGTAAAATGGTTGCGTGAGATGCTGGATTTCTGGTTTTTTTAAGGCATTTCATCGAGGAAATTCCTGATGAGTCTTAGAAGTCCGTGGCTAAACCTCTTGCGGCAGGTGGCATGACTTTAAACTTTTATGAGGGTCATACCCTTATTAATACCTGTTTGCTTTTAGTCATACTGGGTGATCCATATTTTACCTTCAGTAACAGTTTGGTCGGAAATAATGGAAGACCTTTCAAGCTGAAGCGTCAAAAAATCTTTACAGAATTCAACCTCCACTTATTTCTGACTGGAGTTCAGCATTTGTGGCGCCCATCTTGTGCAGACTTCTGAAAGGATATTTGCTCGCAGTATGCCGTATTCAATCCTTACTCTGCTTCATTTAAATTTACTTGGTCATGTTTGAATGGCAGATAACGAGCGTCTTGAATCTCTGTAAACATACATCATGTCTTATTGGATTTCCTTTGGACCTTTTCTTGATTTTCGAAAGAATTTCCTGACACTGCGTTGATTCATTTTTTGTGTGTTCGTGTCAATCTTTCTGCTTATTAATTAGTAGTAAAATATGAAGTTCATATTTACACTCACAGATAATACTATCAACTATTGCGTCAGTCAAATTACTCCGATGCAGAAAATACATTTTGCGCCATGTTAAAAATCGAAAGGCAAAGTTTTAATAAGAGCACTGTTTTCGTCCCAGTAAGTAAATGCTAAAGAAGGGATCAACACATATAAAGTTCCAACCATCTCTACATTTTCCGAATACGAATCTTTCCTTGGACGATGAACACAGCTGTGTGGACGATTTTTTTTACTGAAACAATCCTGTTTACAGTTAGTCTAGTTTTTGCTTATCGTCTTGATTATTATGCGATCTTTCTTAGATTACGTGTTGTAGTCGCTGCTTGTCATATACATATCAGTATATACCTACATTCAAATGCAATGTATATAGTACATCAATTTGCAATGTATGATGTTTACGTTCACATACAGGTATAACCATTAAAGAATATTGGGCACAGTCTGCTGTGCTTGTTGGGATTAAATATGCTAAACCAGGTATGCTGATTAAACTGGCTCAAAGCGTATGTTTTGAGACTACTAACCAATGCTAAGGGAATTTTCGTTTGATGTATGTGATGTGTGTAAACGTGTTCTCGTGTGTTTCAGGAAAACAAATATTGTTAGCAAAAACATTTATTCCGGTTAAACAGATGCAATGTATTCATACATGTGATGTGTTTATGTGAGAACCTGCACGATAATTACAGAACACATGGTCAGATGTAACGTCTCAGAGAAATATACGCTAGAATGAAACTCAGACACACGTGTTTCAGATAGTAAAAATAAACTTGTCGAATATATTAAGTAATATAGTACATAGGTCTTAATTCAGGCACTACGACGTGGTTTAAATCGTATTACTTAAATAATAAAATTTGTCTTGATTCTTGCTTTTAAATCATCTCATCAATAAGTTACCCAAATTTCTGTAGTCAAACGACAGGGTGCTATAATAGATCTGTATGCTTATAGAGTGATAGAGTTTGGTTTCCCTTTCAGTTCTCGTTTGGTTGCAATAGTAGCGACTTTCTAAGCTATGTTTGTGTCAAAGCCACCACCATGGTTTTACATGAGTTTGTTACAGCATTATTTCGCCGTAATGTAAATTGGCGTTGTTCATTGAATTACAACACTGAATTTTTAGTTATTTTCCATAAAAGAGGTATGTTTAGCAGATGTACTTCACGAAACAATATAGAGAATTAAAAACAAATACTAAAATACGTAATTAACGTTGCTCAAACTACCCAATTTATCTATTTACCTCAAGTGGTCTGGAATTTTATTTCTAGGACACCATAACGTATGAACCGGACACGCTAGATAAAATTAACGAGGTAAATCGGACCGAAAAAAAATAAACAAATAAATTCAAACACACCTGGATATATAGGCATACACCACCTCTAATTAAATATATAAATATTGCCTAAATGAATTCGTTGCAAAACCTGCTGGAATTTAAATTGATACAAAAACGTAAATCACGATAAAATACTCTAAAAAAACATCAATTAACTAACAACAGACAAAAAATATATCGAAGGCTTCCACCACCCGAGTCTCTATTATGAGGGTTTCTTGGTGTTGACCGTATTATGGTTCGTAAAATATATACAGCACAAAGAAATCCACAAGATATAAATACAATAAAAAACTCAAGTTTTGCCACTAAGCAAGTGGCTTCTTCCGGAGCAAGGGGTGTCTGGCGGGTACCGGGCGCCCAATTCAAAGCAGGATCAAAGAACATCAACGATACTTTAAGACGTATGTATACTTAAGTAAGCCGGTAGACTGTTTTCCTCGAAAGATAAGGAAGCGATCGAGATTAAAAAAGATCCTGAGAATCTCTAGCGTGGTTGACACGTCGAGTTACCGTGATCTTCTGGTGCCACCCAGACACCTCTTGCTCCTGAAGAAACCATTTCTCCGAGGTTTTTTATTGTATATCTTGTGCATTTTTCTCTACTATATATATTTTAAAAACCAAGACACGGTCAACATTCGGAAAACCTCACAAATCAGAAAAAACACATGACAATCTATTTTGAGAAAATAAAACTCTAGGGTGACTAGTAATTACTTCTCGATGGATTTAGCGGTATTATCAGAGCAATAACCGTGTTAATGGAATAGATTTCGAATATGCATTTTGTTTTGAAGGATCCTACGTTAATTTATTATTATTTGTGTATTTTAGAGCTATCATTGGGCTTAGTTTGACTGGTTATCCAACATTGGATTATAATTTATCAATTCTACAGTATATAATTCTTACCATATATCTTTCAAACGATAAATATACTACTGTGCATCATTTAATAGAATAATCAATACCACATGCCTAACTGAAAGATTAATTATTTACCACCAATGGAGGATAACAAAGTTGACCTCAGTGTAAGAAACAAAGATGCTGTCTTATACATATGTATGTATGTACATTAAATGTTTACCTCAACCAATCGTTCGTTAAGACGTGATTGTGCTTCGAAAATGTTTAATAGTGAGTATTTACTTTAGAACATTTGTAGCTAGAAGAAGTGAACTAACAGAAAGCGCGTGCTTTTCTGTCGGCAGGGTCACATACTTAAAATCCGCATCTATATCCAAGTCACGTATAGCTTTCGAAGAGCAGCTTCTACACGTAACTTAATGTTTAATGTTACCAAGCAGGTTAATGGTGTTAGAGTGTCTAGAGATAAGATTTTGTATCTAAATGTGTGGTAGAATGTATGTGAAATGGGGTGTAAAAGGGCTAAAATAGTAATTGTATCTTACCTCTTTTCAGTGTAGTCTGTACGTTTCCGATAACAGTTTGTCGTTTATTACTTGGGAGACATTTTAAGCAAGGTCTTTTTAAAAAACTGATCAATTTGAACTAAAGTATTAGGAATAGAATTAATGGATGGAAGAAGGATGTATGTGTTTTTGATTTATCTTTTTGGAAAGAATCCTATTGTACTTTTCAAAGACAGTAATCATAAACCCTGTTACTACTATTGTGTATAGTCTTTACCTCTATCTATCTACACAACGTCCATTGTCTCAAGCACCGCCTGATTCCGAGTATACAATCTATACCCCGACTTATAAGCCGCTGTTACTGTATCTAGTGCCGAATCTCATTCACTCTCATTGCGTTTGTAATGTATAGCCCAACAAATGGAGCATCGATTTTGCATATACATACATTGTTATACTTCATTAACCTTTATGTGACTGGATAGGTATCAGGGTGCCTTTTTTAGATTTAAATATTAATATCTTTTGTGTTTGAATTTGTTGAGCTTCGAAATTCTGTAACAGCTCTAAACTTGTTCTATATTGCATTTTATTAGATAGATTTTGTTATTTAAGGTTAATTTTTAATGAGAAAATGGTATTCGAAATTATTACAACCTGTAATGACGGTGTGGCTACCCGGGTACCTCCATTTAAAATTAGAATGCTCATTGTAAACTGGTTTTCAACAAGAGCTTCATGCTTTTCGCGTCATTCGTTGGCTGTGATTCAATTCGCGGCAAACATAACATTTTCCAACTACCAAAATACGCCCAGAAGTATCTCGAGATGATCGATTCCTGACTGTTCTATCAAGAAGTTGTGTAATTTGGCGTCCTAGAATAAATTCTATAGATGTAAGTATAAAATGATTGCCCAAAACTCTTGTAATACTGCTTCGAGTTAGTACAGAAAACACGCATAACTCATTTGCAAGATCTTCCAAAAATCTTCGTTGTCGATCGGTTGATGTAAGCCTAGGATTGTGCTCGGTGTAAATTATGTATGCACTCAGTGCGGCAAGACCGATCATATTGTGGAAAAATGCTAGGGGTCAACGAATTGTTCTACGCTTTTTTTTGTATTTTTCCTTATTCAAGTGTATGTTTTTATGACATTATTCGAATTGTTAGAAAATGTTCTTTCATAAAAATCAAAAAGGAAATATACAGGGTGTCCATGAATATGTGGGCAATATCAAGGATACATAAAGTTTATGTAAAAATGACACTGTATCTCTATATATCGTTTCTTGCTAGGGTGCACCACTGCTGAGATATTCAACCCTAAACATAGAATTGACTAGGTGGTTTCTTAATGCAATTATGACGCAATTAACGAAAATAGGTAACTTTTATTTCAATATCTTGGGATGCTGTGATAAAGTTAATGTAAATACGTCATTTGGATAGAACGATTGATAGAACTGTCAAATTATTGTTTCGAAATTACAAGCTATTATAATCTCCGTAATATAAGTTTTCCCGTTTTAATTACCTGCTATTTTGTTTGTATTTGTTGTGGTTACAGATATTTGATTTATTTATTATTGGTATTCTGTGTATTACTTTCATTAGTTGCTTAGTTTAATAAAATTGGAATACACATTTAATGAGTATGTAGATGTGCATTTAATATTTCCAAGAGTGTATTCGACTCCAAGGATCTAATGTGGAGCCTTATTATAAATTTTTATAAATAATTGGATAAATTATTAATTCTTTAACTTCTTTCAAGTAGATTTTAATGCATATTGAAACAAAATGCTACCTATTTTCGTTAAACTTATTTTTTCTCGGAAATGGAAATCAATTAAGAGTACATTTTTCTCACTTAAGGTCCAAGGAATAGTAAAACACTTATTGGAGAGTAAAAAAGCTACACACCTTAAAATTGGATGAAAGAAATATATAATTTCATATAAAAAAACACCTAGCCAACTATATGTTTAGGGTTGAATATCTCAGCAGTGGTGCACCCTAGCAAAAAAAATATGTAGACATACAGTGTTATTTTTACATAAACTTTATGTATCCAAGATATTGCCCACATATTCATGGACACCCTGTATAGTGCAATTTGAAAAAAAAACAAATTGAATTACGTTTCTCGTGAATTATATCTGACAAACAGATAATTCCCATTGCTGTTTGTAGTCTTTACAAAACCCTACAATTTCATATATAGATCACTAAAATCAGATATTAAGTAAACACGTTACAACTTTTGGAATTTTTTGTGAAACACCCGGTATGCGTATATACAAAGTTGAGTACCTGGGTACCGACGTCGTCACTAGAAGGTGTTATTTTTCTCAGTCACATAAAGGTTAGGTAATTTTATGAGATCCAAATCCACTTACCCATATGAGAGTTGGAGAGTCAGTCTCTTTCATTTTCCTTTGTTTTCTTTATGGTCATCTGGCGCCATGTAACGCTTTAAATGATTTTTGTAGAATGGGTTTTGCACCGAATTATTTGTTTGAACTTACACACCAGCCGAACTTGGGTTTGTGATTCTGGATTGATAGTTTATATTGCGCTAACCATTACCTAATGATACTTAGTGATAATCATTCTGTTCTAGGTGGAATTCTACGGTGCAATGCTTTTATTTTTTTAGATATTATATGATTCTATTTGTAACCTCATTAGTGTGTTGGTAAAATTTGTCGAAACTCGAAGTCAAGATGGCGATTTAGTACCTCTCTCTGTAGCAACGGATTAATTTTTATATTGATTTTTAAAAGACGGCCAAGCAAACTACATATATGCAAGTAGACGTAACAAAACTGGGCATAAGCGCTATACAAGGTGTTCATGACTATATGGGCAATATCTCGGATACATAAAGTTTATGTAAAAATAACACTGTATGTCTATATTAGCATTATAGGAAGCTAGATCGTACATTAAATGCATATCTGCATACTCATTAAATGTGTATTCCATTTTTATTAAACTAAGCAACTAATGAAAGTAATAAACAGAATACCAGTAACAAATAAATAAAATATCAGTAACTACAACAAATACAAACAAAATAACATGTAATTAAAACGGGAAAAACTTATTATTACAGACATAGCTTGTAATTTCGAAATAATAATTTGACAGTTCTATATAATATGGCGTTCTATCCATATGACGCACATTAACTTTATCACAGCATTCCAAGATATTGAAATAAAGTTACCTATTTTCATTAAATTTATTTTTTCTCGGAAACAGTGCATTTCATGGAAATCCATTTACATTTACACACTTAAGGTCCAAAGAAAAGTAAAATACTTATTGGAGAGCAAAAAATGAAAGAAAAGGCAATACATAATTGCATTTAAAAAACCACCTAACCAACGATATGTTTGGGGTTGAATATCTCAGCAGTGGTGCACCCTAGACATACAGTGTTATTTTTACATAAACTTTATGTATCCGAGATAATGCCCACATATTCATGGACATCCGGTATAAGCTGGATTTCTTCTCTTTATGAAGGAAATCATCTTAAAAAACTAAAGCCACAGGGTGTAATATCTTTCATCCACCAAAATGTGGACAAATTGTCCTTTTAACAGTTAGCATTACCATATGTGTGGGACGCTGTAGCTAAGCTATTAGAAGTCACTTTGTAAGAAAAAATAAACTTATCTTATAGTAAATGCAGTAAATGCAATTTTGCCTACTTGATGAACAACTCTCAAGAAAAAATGCCGACGAATGCAACAGAATATTTTGCTATCGATTTACCGCTGTATTGATGGCCCAAAAATAAAATGAAAATGGAAGTGGAGAAGATGTGAAAATCAGATGTCAGAAACAATTAGGTATAATACTTCTTACTTGGCCGCATTTGATTAACTTGTTTGGAATATGGTCACGCTATGAAAGGCAGTTGACTCAGTGAAGACTTTTATACAGAAAACGCATCAACAAATTTATTATTAAATTTACAATTTGTGTATTATCATTGTAGAGCTGCACACACGTTGAAATATTGATTGAGAATGGTATTAGCCAGATACGTCGATTGTAAGTCTAAAAATTACGTAAATTAATTAAGGGAATTGAAACGTGGTGATAAAAATATAATCAGAACAAGAGATTTGATAGCGGCGGGACCAAGATATTGGGGTGCCGAAACCGGCAAGGAGTATCCAGGTCACGATGAGTTTTCAGTCAGTAAAACTTCTTGATGTACTCAAACCTTCTTTCTATTCGCAGAATTTCATTATTGGGCATTGGAAGTTTTAAGCATCATGACATTTTATTGATTTTAATAGGTCATAAAGCTTATCTGGAGTTATCCATTCATATTGCTGTTTGGAGCTCTCATTTTGTAGGTAATGAGTTTCAAACGACCATTAATTAACGAGTAACCTAGAATTAATGAAAATGGAAGGCTAACGGCTCTGATTACTATTCATAATTACATTGCTATAATTTTAATCCAAAAAATTAATGTTGATTATACGGTCTTACGTTCGGTTTTATTATTAATTATATTAGGACTGTCTAGTAGATATACACTGGAGTTGATTTAGAAGAAAAAAGCAGATACATGAATTTGTGGGAAGATAAAACTACTCATGGCATTCTCTGGGACATATTCAATTGCATGCCCTCCTGAAAGTTATTGGAATATGTACTTACATAAATTAAATTCTTTTGGGTTTCAAAATTAATTTTGAAGGTTCAATTCTGGAAAGTATGGAAATAATGGAAAGTAATATTTATTTTCACACAATTTATTTTAATAAATATAAAAATATTTATACCTATCATATACAATATGATTTATTAATTAGTGATTATGTAACGCTAAAACTAGAGCTGTCGATACCTGAAACAATGAGAAAGTTGTTAAAATTGTGTACTACCTAAAATTGGAGTGGCACTCCATGCAATAATTATAGTTCACCAAAATCATGAGCATTCTACGCTTACATATTTGCGGGTCGAATACTGCAATTATTATATTAGCAGATATTTATTATTTCGATTGAAAGGATTGCAAATATTAAATTAGATAGCGTTTTAATGATAAAAATACTTACTAATGACAGTAACTAATCCTGGAGCGAACAATTTCAGAAGAAATACGTCTTCCTAATGTATACTAGGCATGTTTCATAAGACTACCGTCCAAGAAATTTGCTGACAATATAACGGCAGACAAATATGATACTCGCTGAATAAACTCACGTGTTTGCGTAGGTATTGTACACCAGAATTTACCTTTGTAATTCCGTGCGCTTGAAATATACGAGATGTAGCCGTAAATTTTGTGCGCCACTGTTGTTTCTTCGTTCTAAATGTGGTATTGTCATTGCTGATGTTTGTAAGAGCTAATGTTTGGTAGTAAAGCGTATTTTGAAGTTGTATCGTTTAAAATTGTTTGATACTTCCTTGTATTATTGTAGATGTAATAGACTAAAACATCATCGCTATTAAACTGATTGATCATCGTGATTACGTGCTTTCCTTGTTCGTTTTCCTTGATAAACAGTAGCCTAAGGTTAATGTGGTGGTGTCTTCTCGATTGATTAGCCCGACCGACACAGGGAATGGATATACGAAAGTAATTCATTTCGTGGGAACTGCAAAGCCGCATAAATCATTTGCGTACAGAGGGCAAAAGAGTGTGTTCTATCTACAGCTCGAATGGATAAAGTTGTACTTAATAATAATGTATACATACATACATCTAATGGCTACATTTATATATATTCACAGCACATTGTGTGCAATTACTTACTAAAAGTGATGAAGTCGTTAATGCCTGAAAATCAATAGTTTTTGTTTGTTAATTAACTACAAATCTCAATTTGAGCATATTACAAGAGACTCTAAGATTCAGTCGGTAGCGTTTTCCCAAATTTATTTCTTCTCCACCCACGTCATGTAATTTATTGGGTTAGAAAGCAAGGACGTTGTTGTTACTGCTGTAAAGGGAATCGTTAACTACAAATTATTACCTTTGTCAATGTATTAGTCTCTATTGTATCACGCACACTTCAGCAATTTCAAAAATACAGTAACATGTGCAACTTTTTTGTGTGTTACTGCATCATTATGGTTGTAATGATGGTGTAAACTATTCGATTCTGTTGTGTTCCAGTGAAACGTAATGAGCAATTGAATATAAAGTTATACATATTACGGTAGTTTGTTGTTATATGTTTTAGCTTTTCAATGACTGAGTATTACAAACAACTTTATAATTTAAACCAGTATTCATGGAGCGGAAACTTTGATAATCTCTTGACTTCAATGTAGGAACAGATTGTTTGTAAGTATTATGTACCTATGTATATAAAGATACTCTCACTGTATTACTATATCGAATGTAGTCTTTGCAAATTTATTATTATTCTTGTTTTATTTTTTGATTTCCTCCAATTCTAAAAACACTGAAATATATCTACCAACATCAACTTTTTATTGCTAGACACTGGAGAAAAAATCGCATGCGTATAGATGTATGTATGTATGTACTATCTGTCCAAAATGTATTGAATCGAAAAGCCATAAAAGTTTGTCCCCGTACCAACTTTGAACGAAAAGAATATACAACAATAAATTGGTCAACAGTACGTATTGTAAACAAGGCGGCTAGGCGATAAGCGACAATATTTAAATATGGAACGGATACTTAGAAGAAAGAGATTATTTCATTGCAGATATTATTTCGTTTCTATTAATTCGGGTTATATTTAAACAGTGTAGTATTTCTCGGGGCGAACCGAAACCTGGAGAGGGAAGAAGAGGCAGACATTAGGTGTATTCTTTCGTACTGAACGAAGTGAATATATTCAATATGAATGTATTGAAAGTGATTGTTATATTCAAATCACTTATACTGGTCAAATGTAGATCGAAAGAACGGCCTCAATCACTTGCATTCTACCGCCTTTGCGCAAATATAAAAAAATTGCCGACTATAAGTGACGGTTAGGTTTATGTGGACAAAATTTTTATTTATTGTATGTTTACAATATTATGGACAAATTAAGATATTTTTTAAATGTAACTTTATAATCATAAAAATCCTTATATCACTATATTTTTTGTCATGCTCTAAAAATTCTGTTCAAGTACTACGGAAAAACGTGGCAAAAAACCCAGTCAAGAGCTTAATTTGAAGTTGAAGTTCAGGCGTGATTAGGTGATTAAATTATTATAAATAATATACTTAAATTTTTAATATCTGTTCTAAAATTGATCGCGTTATTTTCTTTTTTAATGTATGTATATCATTTCATATATTAATCTCTTCTATTTTCCTTTTTTAAAATCAAAATTATGTCGTAAAATTTGATAAAATTCACTGGAAATAAAATGGAATAACTCTTGTCGTCTTCGGGATCGTATAAATACACAACTACTTCTTTCGACATATTTTTAATTTAGTTTCTGTTGTTCTTTGAGTGTCTTTGAGGTTAGGATTATAGGTGGTAAAATGCAAATATAAATGTGATTGTTGTGATCTAACAAAATTGTAAGATCACATAAAGTGAATGCAATCAGTTATTTAGGGAAAGGTGGGGGAACTGAACGACTTCGAAAGAACATCGTCAAATTGAAAATATTCACCATTAGTAAATACATTCATTTCATTCGGTACGAAAGAATACACCTACACCTATTCTCGACAGCGAGAGGGTGGATAGAAATTATTATTATGTTGTTTTCTTATGTGGGGTACGATAGTTATTTTATTTTATTTTAATAAACAAGAGCGTTCGTCGATACACTGTGTTTGTTATTTTTAACTAATATTTGTATAGTTAATTTTTGATTTTGTAATATTTAATTTTTGTTTCTGAAATATATATTTTTTTGAGAATATATTTAATAGTTTCTTTTTTCTGTTTTTGAATCTAATAGAAATTTTTTATTCTTTTATCCTCCCTTGTTTTCTTCAGAAGTTCTGTCCTTCATTATAGTCGTTGAAGTAATTTCCAGCCAGACAGAAAATAATACGTTTGTATTATTAATGTATTTATTTTTCATAACTTTATAATAAAAATACATTCACTATTCGATTAAAATTTTAAACAGATCTCCTCAAACATAAATATTCATATTTCTGAAAGAAATTTGAAAGTATAATCGTTAAATTAAAAATATAGTTTCCTAAAGATTGAAAATAAAACTATAAATAACACCATACTATACTAAAGACAATATAGAAAATCGAACAATTCATTACTTGGGTCCGTTATTTTATTCCCTGCCTAAGGATTATCGTTATACAGTCGCCCAGACTAATCGTCGGCAAGGGATAAATCTCCCCCTGCTCGCCTCAGAACGGGTGATTCATTTCTTTTTGGACAGATAGTACATATGTATGAGCAAATGTATCGTCAGTAAAATACAGAGGTAAGCTACTGTGTGAAATTGTAAACACACTACTGTTTTCGTCACAATGAAAGTACATAGAACACAGTTTGTCTCGATACTTTATCTCTTTTCTTTATTGTTGTTTTTGAATTTAGACGATGTTGTGCTCAAGATAACACAATCTTTGCAAAACGCAAGAAATATGCATAGTGGGTTCATTCGACTTTTTCGAATTAAACGCAATAATGTTTGAAGAGTACTGTAATTGGAATTGGGAGATTCAACCGCTAAAAGTCACATTGGCTATTCCTATAAGAAAATAATCACATTTGCACATAAAAACCCAAAAAACAAGTCCGTCATAATATCATAATCTTTAACAATCCATTTTACTAGTCAATCTTTCACAATCTGTCAAGTCTGCAAGACATTAACTATTTTAACCTTTGCGATGATCAAGTAGTTAACCGCATGACCAGTCGCTAGAGACGTGTTATTATTTGCTGCAAGCGAGATGGTACTGTAAGAAGGCTATTACAAAATATTTATGCAGTCTAAAAAGATATAGCAAGAACTGCAGCTCGACGAATAATAATAAGTTCAATGCTGTAGCTGCATTCACGGCAGAGAATAAAAATAGTTACGATATTGTGTTAGAGACAAGTCATATGACACTGAACCTGTATATCCGCAATGAAATATGTATATGAAATGAAATATATACGTGTACCGATGAACGTATGTATAGTCTATAGTCTTAACCGAAAGAACGCCAGCGGGTGCAAATTTAATCTGCGCGAAGAGTTAACTACCAAGTCGTCTTCGTTTGTTGGTAACGAGCACGACATTGTGTTAGATCTAAAACTAAATCACATTTGTGCCCATTTGCGATGTATTTTTTAAGCGTGGTTTAACACAAAATCAGGTTTAAACATATGTACATACTTTTATATGTACATATATGGTTAAACCCAATTTAGTGTTAAATCATGTTGAATAGGTACTGTACGAATGCGCCTTAACCCTTTCATTGCGAAACGTCTCAAACGAAATGCTTGCGTGGTACGATTGCATTGAGCCGTTGTGTCTTTACATGGTTCGCACAGTGAACGGAACAAGTTTGCGCAAGAGATACTTATGTGTCGCTTGTCCAGTGACGAAGACAAGTTTGGATCGATAGAAGCAAAATAATTGTTTGAGGTTTCTTCTATGTCAGACACCACCTATGCGCCTATGCATAGTCAATTATGTTCGCGCGTGCTAAACGTCGGTATCAACTTTCTTATTTTAAATGAAAACTTAATTTGTTTTTCACATATTTTGATCGGCCATTTAGTTTAGACGACCTAAATTTTTTAATAATATTCGGTAGATGGTATAATAAAACACAGAAAAGTTTTGCAATTTGAGTATTTGCTATTCTAGGTTTTTGTCATCAAAAGCATTTTTGACGATAATTGTATAGCTTCTGGAACGGGGGCATGTCCTTGACGCCGACGGCGGCCATGGAGGCCATACTAGGTCTCCCTCCGCTACACCTGGCGTTGTGGTCAGAGGCCGCCCTGGGAGCCTACAGGTTAAAATGTAGTGGATGCAAGCGCCTCACTGGCAGAACCGGTGACCATACTGGCATCTTCACCTACATCGAAAATACGGCACCACTGTCCGTAAGGCCGGAAAGCATCCCGCCCATCTTTAGTTTCACTAGAAACTACAAAGTAGTTATCCACACCAGGGAGACTGCTATAACCGACATCCGGAAACGCAAGCAAAAGCTTCAACGCTGGTTTGTAGATGCCTCCAACATGCCAAATGGCAATCTGGAAGGAGGGGGCGCTACATGGTGAATTCATCAGCCTAGGGTGCTCCCCCTCCGTTTTCCAGGCCAAAATTATAGCCATTCAGACGTGCGCGGAAGAAATCTTAACCTCCTCGCACGGGAATGAAGTGGAAATCTTATCGGACCGCCAAGGTGCCCTCACGGCCCTGCAAGGTGTCAAGTTTGATTCCATGGTAGTTTTAAACTGCCATAGGAAGCTGAAACAACTGGCGCAACTTCACAGCGTTACGCTGGGATAGGTGCCGGGTTACTCCAAGATCAGGGGAAGTGAAATTGCTGACGGGCTAGCCAGAACAGCAAGTGAACGACTACACATAGGTCCGGAACTGACGTGTGGGAGTTGGGGTTCATCCGTACCAGGATAGGTTCTGCAAAGCCGTCTCTATGAGCAGGCCCAGGTTAAGGATGCTAACAGGCATCCTAACTGGGCACTGCACACTGAACAAGCACCTGTTTCGCATGGGCTTAGCTAACTCTCCTCAGTGTAGAAGCTGCGGAGACGCGGAGGAAAGTCCCGTGCATCTCCTTTCCGACTGCCCTGTATGGGACATGGAAAGTCGACAGATTGGACGAATCCAAACTAGAGAAATTAACTCTCGACCAGTTCGCACACTTTCTCTCACAGGTGCAATTGGACTGGAAGGCTTAAACGATATGGGGGCACAATAGGCCTTTTTGGCCGGGCAGCCGCTCGGGGTCACCCGCCAATGGAAAAGTTAAAAGAAAATAGCTTGTGGAAACTGGGGAAGAAGGTATATCTTGGAACCGTTTTCACAATAGTCCTCATGCGATTCTGAAAAGATGAGTCACTAGGTCGAAGATTATCGTTTAGTAACATCTTGTAGAAATATTTATTGAAAGCTTGACACTGGTTACAGGTGCACGTTTATTGTACCTTCGTTTTCCTGGATGGATAGAGTACCATCCAATACAAGAACCGTAATTCTCAACAGTGTTAAATACGATATAGCTTGAATATCTAAATTTCGACTTAGAAAGCTAATCGAATCATGCTAAAAAGTTAAGTTTATGTTTAATATAGAAAAGTTTGTACTTTTTTTTGCACACTCTGTATATCTGGATGATTAAAATATATCAAGTAGAACGGTCAGCAGCATATAAAATTTTGGTTCCGTTAGTTAATACACATTAATACACAACTTGCATAAATTACTCTGTATATATATAATTTGTTAGCATTCATTTAATTTTTTTACTGAATGCTACTGAATGCTGTTGATTTATACTTTTTATTGTTTTATAGACGTTAAATACCATATCGACTGAGAAAAATTCAACGATAGTTTTCCCGCTACCCATCGACATATTGTCCTACTTTATGAAAAACAAAGACTCATAAAACGTTATAGTCACCAAGTAATTTGGAGATAGTCATAATAAAAGATGTACGAATTTTAACTATATACAAGCATAATATGTAATAACTACTAGTAATGTATGTCCGTGTCACTAACGTACCGTGGATTTTATTCAGATATAATCTACAAGATCATAATAATTTCTAATAGTGTGTGATTTGCTTTACAAATTTGACACACTGAATCACTACCCAACAACTCTTTCACCTAGATGTCGAAGATGCTTTACGAAAGCAAAACGAAATTTTGTTAAATGTGCACTGTCTTTGTCTATACGTGTATCACTATATTATATAGAATGTGATAAATGATAAAGGACGTTAATATAAGACTATTATAATCATAAATATGTATACATGTCTATCGTAAATTGATAATTTGTTGTGCTGGTAAATTACGAATAGATGCTTATGGTTTGTTGTATTTAAGAAAGTATCTGAATAAGCTGCGGTAATTTTTTTAAACGTTTCATGCACATTAAATACATTCCAGTGTATTATAATAATATAAATAAATGTAAAATGTATATTGTAATATACCAATACAAGTATTTAGCCTAACTAAATACACGTACATACATATGTAAATGTATCACGTGTAATAAGTGAAAAAAGTGAATTGCTATTAAGTATTATCAATACTGTTTTTAATTAGTGCGATCTTAGTGGTCGGAGCCGTATATTTTATCCGAAATTTCAATACACGCGTTTATATGTTATAAAGATCACAGAACCTTTTTACTAGAATCTTCTGTACTAGGATTGTTATATTTTCTGTAAAATTATTATAAAGCTATGGAAATTCGAAAAAGATTATACTGCAATGAGTTGCTTTCGGGAACTGTTATGGTAAAGGCCATAGAGCAATCTACTGGGCTTTCAATATATTTTTTTTACTTCAATTGGATCAACTAATAATACGAACACCAATGGATTATCCCTGACTACCTTCTTTTGTCTGATTCATAATAAAATTTCTATTTATTAGAAGTCCTAAATAAAGTATAATACCAATAGATATTATGTCGGAAGGAATTGAAAGCACTCTTTTGTTATTTATTACATTGCCTTCTACAGAAGAAGAATTCGTTTATTCCCTATCCTATTTATTTCCTAGAGCGATTCCGTAGCGGTAACCACGTCAAGTTTGAAATTGACTGCATTAGTGATATGTCAGAAAGATTTGCGAAATTCACAACACAGATGGATTTTCTGCAATTAAAGATTTCAGTACATGTAATTCTTACGTAATTAATACTTGTTAAGAATTCTAAGTTTAATTAACCGGTAGTTGTTTTACAACAAATTTCATAAGGCAGATATGCAAAAGTGTGTTAATGTTCAAAATATAATTTGTAACTTAACAAAATTGGTTCCTTAATTACGTTTTTGTTTTCGGATAAACAAAATACGCTACTTATGCAATGACTTGAAAATGCTTTTGACCTAGTTACTTCTTATCTAGGATCGAATGAACTTTTGGTTGAACTACAGAACTGCCACATTTTACGGCGCAATATATTTAAGTTTTGTTTATAAAAACCAAAATAAAGCGAACTGATCAAAATTACATTCACAACACATTCTTAATGCAAATCAATGTAAATAATCTAACTATGCTAAAGATTAATGTTAAATAATACTCAATAGCAATTCAGTTCACTTAAATATATATCCATCAATTTATATCAAAATTTAATCTGGCATGATATTGATGTTCTAATTTTAATTATACGTGTGACAGTATTTTATCCAATTTAATAGCAAACAATACAAAACATGTTTTAGCCGTAATTCAAGGATTAACTTCCAAATACTATATGCGCTGGTATACAGTGGCATCTAACAAATATAAATCAAAATATGTACATAACTGCAGATTAAAACAGCAACGCTGTTATCATCTATATATATACACATACATATATACATACATATATATCAGAATTAATGTTGGAAAATGTGTCGTATATGTAATTCGTAATGTAGAATAAACGAATGGATAGCTAGGTACAGGTGATAAATCTATAAATGCAGTTCCGTGTTGGATGTATCTATCCTTTCTTTTCAGTACAATAGTTTGGACTTATACTTAATATGACCAAATGTTTTGATTTTTTTTTTGTTTATATTTAGGATGTTTGTAATTATCGGGTTTAAGATTAAGACGTTATTAAGATTATTTTGAGTGAACAGTTAGTGATATTCGCATTTGACAAATTTTGTTTAATAATTTCGTTTTTCACCTGTTCAGGTTCTAATATTTAAGAAACAACGCACAAGTAGTCTATCATTATGTTTAGTTAAGACATTCATAGTATTTATATTATTAGTAATTAGCGTCTCTACGAATAGTGTACTTGTCTAATATATATTCTTATACTTGCATACAATTATTGTATGTATAATTGAGAAAACCAAACAACATTTTTGCACCAACGATACTGTAGAAAAATTGGCCGATATTATAATATATGTAGATATAGTATCTCGTTAAGCATGGTTTTTGAATGCTTCTAACTATTTCGATATTCCGCACATATTTGAGATTATTTATTTTGCACACAATGTTGAAACGCATGATCGTACATATAATAAAACTCCTCCAATTAGCATTATGTATTGCTATAAAAAAATTACCACATTTGGAAAAGCGGTTTTTTTAAGTAGTTACGTAGATGTTGGTGCAATTGTTTGTATAAAGTAAATAGTAGTTATTTAAATTTATCTTAAACAAAGAGCTGTTGGTGTTCAAAAATTATTCAAATAATGCTTTAACTTAGTACCTAATACAGAGGCTGTCATTCATTAAGCCCCTAACAACCTGTAATTACGAAAATGTGATGATTTCAGATTTGTAAAGTAGCAAAAATTGCAGCAGTTTTAATTATCGAAGTTAGTGTTAAACAAATAAATACTAAAGTGCATTAAGCTGCTTTCGGCTTATACGTATAACACACACATACCTACAGGGTATCCGCGATATACAAAGCATGCTTTTAAGGGATGATAGCTAGAACGATTCAGACACAGAAACATATAATATAACACCTTGGGTCTATCTGTAAGCGTAAACGAGAAAAAAAAAATTCTTTCTAAAAAACGTTATTTGGTCAAACTGTACAAGAAAACTCATCCATATTGCTTCTGAAATAACCAAAAAACCAAATCAAAAATTTGAGTTGAAAATAGCTGAAAACAACGACGAAAACGAATTATTTAATACATTGAAACAGAAGAATGGTGTCATTTCTTTTACACTATACTGTACACGTATCAATAGAATCACATCTGTGTCATAGTTGCAACCGACGCAAAATATGTTTACGACCTTGCACTACATTAGACCATTGTATCGTACGAAGTCAATGGCCATACGTTTTAAAAATATTCGAAAGTAGGAAAGAGGTATCTTTGCGTTTTTTTTTTAATAATGTTATGGCAATAAAATCGATGTTATGTTGAAGTTACAGTGAAAATGACGTGTTTAATAGCAGCTTTCGATCGGTAAATCAAAATTTAAGCTGAGGGAAAGTCGCATTAAATGAAAACAATGTAATAATAGTGCAATTATGTTAGGGCGCTTTAAGCTTTTTCCTAAAGGCTACTACAAAATTTAGCTCTTTTCTTTTATTTGTGACAAATTGGTGGTCTTAAAAAGGACCTTTTTGAGAGACAGGAGAAAATGTATTACAGGAAAGGCTCGATGTGTTGCCCATTTGCAAGAACACACGCGTGTAATCGTCGGGTAAATCCTGCACTGATCGGCCGCCGCTGTACAGTCAGCGTCGAAGTTTGTGACATGAGAAATAATTTTTTTTCTCGTTTACGCTTACAGATAGACCCAAGGTGTATCATATGTTTTTGTTTCTAAATCGTTGTAGCTATCATCCCTTAAAAGCATGCTTTGTATATCGCGGAATCGCTGTATAATTCAAAGAATTTCAACTACTATCCGAAGTTGTCCCATTCAAATTGTTAGCAATCACTCTATGTGTGCATTATTTCCACAACTTGCCCTAGCTGCAGACAATTGTATATATAGTCTGATTCACGGATCTGGTTCGTTGTGTTAACAGTGTAACTAAGTAAAGACGTAGGTTCATTACTAACATTCAAGTCGTATTAGTGAGAAATGTCAATATGACACATAGATCATTGCATAAATTACACGTGCACAAATTACACGTCTAGATCATAATCGTATTGGTTGTATAAAAGAGAACGCAGATAGAAATGGCATGGTATAATAGACTCATACACAGACAGCTTCATCCCGGTATCTATTGGTGTCTTGAGGGCAGTTTTCAAAATTAGCCGGTAATATACATATACATATGTGTCTTTATAAGAAGTTTATAGGTATATAGGTTTATACTACCATTACTCACGACATAATGGACAAGGTCCGTGAATCAGACTATAGTATCTAGTCAGAATAAAATTACTCGAGTGCGTACAATTTAAATCTTATAATATAATAACTAAAGCTAATAGATTGAATATGAAAAAGCTTGACCTAATGAGGAGTAATCAGAAATTCCTTGAATTAATATTGCCAATGCATAAATTGAATCCAACTCAGTTGAATTCATAAGCAGATGGCTGCTACAAATTTGATTTTTTTTTATTTGTCATTTTTTAAGTGGGTAGGCTAGAGTAAAATTTAGATGCGTTTCTAAAGTAGCATATATGATTATAATAAGTGGTTTATAGTAACCTAATGGTGCTTGCAGTAGAAAATCTTTTGTTGTTGGTAGTAACGTATAATATGACGTAACTTTTATTATAAACTGTAAATGTTTGTCTAGCCGCATGCTATATATGTATGTATCTGTTTTGGCACAAACGTTTTTAGAGGCGGTTTAAAGCTACATATATGTTAGGTTAGTGCTGATACTTAACTACAGGTGTAGTAAAATTAACAAAACATTGCGAATATGTGGATCAGCGGGTATAACGTACATTTTACTATACGTATTATTATATAGGGTAATGGTGTATTAAATAAATTTAGATTTCGGTGTATGTAAAGTTGTGGATAATTAAATGCGGTTACGTTAATATAACAAATATTAAATCAATTTGGTGTTTCATCTAGTCATATAAAACGTAGAGAATACTATATTTACGTCTCACATCTGTTGGTGTTATTCGGGGTTACTGTGAGAGTCAGTGTCAGTGCTGTACTTTTGTTATTTGTTTGAAAGTCAACAAATTGAGCAAGAATAGGATTAAAAGTAATATCTAATAAGATAATATTAAATTAGATTAGGTACTAAAAAGATACAACTTATACATATACCTGTTTATGTATTTGGAAGTTTTTCCTTTCATTTCACTAGATGTAATAATCGTTTTCAGGATATTTTAAGATAGATGTAATTCTTTTCATTACTATTAATATGCATGCATATTTGTGTGTACCTTCTTTCGGTTACGTATTATGTAGAAACTAGAAGCAACATAATTATGCTCACTATTGTATATTTATATTATTACAAGCAATTTTGGTACCTACTTGAATATACATATATTTAGCAGTTTCTGCTTGGATCACAACTAAACAAAATATTTCCGATTATCATTCTCACAGTATAGCTAGTTACGGCGGTGCTCTACTGGGGCTCAAATTGCAATACCTCGGTATATCATTGATTACAGAATGATGATAACGTCCTTCTAATTCAAGGGACGGCTTACTATAATATATAAATACAATAGTTGTATCTTTAGTTTACAACACGCCCGATTACATTAGTGTTATAAACAAAAGAGCCATCAATATCTGTGGTAATAAATACTAACTTAGTAGAAAGTAAACTTTAAACAAGAACGGTAGCCTAATATAGTGATAATAATTTACTACAATAATAAAACAATCAAGAAGGGTAATGTATCTGATCACTTTCCAAATATTCTAATAATTTTTAAGTATATTTTGATTTTCGCAATTATATAACATACATGGTTGGTGTATACATACATACATGTATTCATTACAGTATATAAAAAATATAAAAGGGAGGAGGTCAAATGCAACATCATGAGCTATTGGTATTCTTGACAAATCTGTCAATATCATCCTATTTGACAGATTCTTTGTCTGGTTGTTAAAGTTGACAAAAGTTGGTTTCGTTCATATTTTACTTAAAAATATAAAGCATGAATTACATATAAGTAGTTACTTATTTCTGGAATATCTTCATAGCATGTATGTGCTCATTGTTTATGTTAATGAGTGGGAATGTCCAAATGCACAAAATTGTTTGTTGGCCTCTGTTAGTTATTTGATATTTGCATACAGTGTAAGGTCACCGAAAAATATCTATGACTTAATTTTTTCAATAATTCGAGTTTGAGTTTTGTCAAGTTAACCTCTGACGTGGACCTGCATAGAATCGTGCTATCTGCTTGTAGACAGCATGACTATAGATGCTCTCTACCTGAATATATTATGAATTTTACGTGCTCGCCCAAACTGAAGATACCGGTGAAGCGCTACATTACCGTACAACAAGTTTTCACCACAATTACCTAACAATTGTATTGGGAGAAATGGTTGCTGAAATCTGCCGTGGGGGTAGCGGGAAATCCTGATTTAATGTTGAAAGAGTTTTGAAGTGAAGTGAGGACAGGAAAGAATTTACGCAGCTATTGCAATTGGAGCTTCAGCAAACATGTCGATGAGTACATTATTAGTGTAATAGAGAGAGGTCACATCATATAAATATTTTGAAATTTTATGCGCTTTTTGGCGAGGTAACATCTCGTTTAGAAGGCTCTTTGATAAAGTTTTTAATACAGTCTTAGTGTTCTTTATTTAAAAGTAAAACTAATTCAAGGAATTTATGATTTTGTATATCCGGGCGAATATGTAGGTGTTCCAAACTTTTTGAATAATTTATATAAAAATTCATCATATTATTTTTTATGAAACTTCATTTCTATGTACATGTAGTTGTTATTTACTATAAGATATAAAATCTAGTAGTGTCTGCTAATAATATGCACGAGGAATTGATTGTAGGTTATGTTATAATTATCACAATTTAATGTATGGGTATTTTACTTACTTTTCCACATACATATACGTATATGACAGCTCTATTTAATTTTCTAAGAGGCGTGGTTTAGGATAGGTCGTTACAGAGATCAAGTTATTTCCTAGAAGCAACTATAGTTGTCTTTGAGAAACCATGACCACGCAAGTATAATAGAAGGATGTATCACTACTGTTCGTAGACTGTACAAAGAGCTGAAAGAGAGTTTTGGGATTGAGCACAGGACTGTATGTAGTGCATAAAATGTCCAGTTCAGTTTTAGAGATTCATATACTTATATACTAATTCCGTCAGTGAGTGAATATGAACCTGGAAAGGAAGCCTACTCTGTTGCATGGCAAGTAACTATCGGCTTAATAGTATACGTATATTTACTCTAAATGTACTGTAAACTATACTAAACAACTATTTAGTGAGTAAATTGCCCTAAATAGTTTTATATGAAGCTATGCTTGCAATTGATCTCCTTTCGGCAAGTTTATATGCTCACAGGTGTGCGTTCTGTTAGAGGTATGCCATTATTTCATTGTTTACTTTAATTAGGTATTTGCTGGTTGTGTTTTGAACTGGCTGTGTAAATATACATGATAACATTGCTTTTAAACTAACAATATTGCTAATGTGTCAGTAAAATTATGGTCGGAAGTATAAAGATACCTTGAAAGCATATCTTGGATGAGCTTTTATTTATAACTAATCTATTTTTGGTATAGAGCATGTATTTACTTAAACTAATAACGATTTCTATATTACGAAGTATTTCGTTTTTGATGGGGCAGCAGCTTTGAGGCAAAAATTTACAGAAATATATAACAACTTCTTAAAAAATTGGGCAATATTATTGTATATTAGGAAAACACCATCTGATTTTGCACATTACTGCAAATATCTCAAATTATTACTCAGAGAGGAAGTAATTGACCACGTATCGCCAACTTTGGGATCATTAAATTCTGTTTACCGGCAAGAACTGGATAGACTACACACTTTAAAAATTGGCTAATGCTAATCGTAGCTTGATTTTAGAAACCCAGCTTTGAACTTAATTGGGAGTAACTTTTGTTGTTGTCAAAAAACTTTGTGTTTAGAACGAAGTCGTTTTAATGGTTTATCAATCGAGAAGAGTACTTTTGCTGTGTATTCCAGCTTAATCTACATGCTAAAAAGAAAATAAATCGTAGCAGAATATTTTATACAGAATTATTTATCCAGTAAACCTAAACTAAGAAATTGCTGTGATTGTAAATTCTAAAAAAGTACATGTGAAGTGATCTAATACGTTTTGGAAATTCCAACCATCCCACATTAAGACACGAGGATAATAAAACAAATCAGATTGCTACATATGCATTGAATGTCTTTGTATTAATGGTAGTTGAAACAATTCGCAAACTTGAAACAGAAAAGCGATAAAAGTTTATTATTGTGAAAAAAAATGTGGTGAGGCCTGGGTAGGGGTTGTACAAGATTCTTGTCATAAATCTCTCTCTCTAGTCATAATTACTACAAACATTTTGCAAAATATGTAGAGTATAACTTGATTGTAAATATCATTTAGTGATCCTGGAAAATCTATTACTATGCTCAATGAGTTGGAAAATTGATATATATATATAAATAATATGTACGATTCTAATCAAGGATACCATCATCCGCTTTCATTGTTCTTCTGTGGTTCTAATTTTACTTGGAAGGTGTTATATATTTTCACCACACAAACCAAGCTCGGTCTTCGTAAACCTACTCGGAAAGCTAACTGTTTTAATCAATTTTTATAATTCTTCATATTATTACAGATAATTTCAAAATGTATTGAAATATATTAAGTAATCCACTATATGAGTTAGAGTCTGATCTTAGTGTCTGTTGCATGTTAATAATTGACTTCACTCAAGATCCTTAATGATGATAATGATAATGATATGGTTTTATTGTCCAACAACAACCAATTACAGGACAAAATTACAAAGTTATACATTAAATACATACATACACATAAAAATGAATAGTTACACTAACTGATTAATTGAATCAACAAAAATATCATTATAATAAAAATTAGCTGATGATAAAGAATGAGCTCAGCAGCAGTACTTTGCACAACTAATAACTTGCAACAGATTTTTTTGAATATTTTTACAAAAACAATGTAAATAAAGTACACTTTGGTTTTGGATATTGCTCACATAACATAGTTAAGTTTTAAATGGCATTTATTGGTGTTAAGATATGGTAAAAAATCTATATTGTTGTATGTGTATACATATAACATAGAATATTGTGTTAAATGTTTAATGAAATTTAATTTTGGAAATAGATAAAAGAAGCTTAGCTTCAAACTAATAATCAAAATCTAAAACCTGAAACAAATAAATAACTGTAGTCTTTATATAATAATTTTATTTCGAAACTTTATTTAGTATTTCGAAAATTGATTGTATCGGTATACAATAAACACACAAAAAGTTTGCAATGCATTATAATTGACCGATTATTGATATAATCAATTCGAAATACCAGTACACTGTTTATTTTTCAAATTTTTAATCTATATGTGTGTATTTTTAGCATTTATCATACAGACATTCTATTTGATGTTATACACTTTTTCACTTATTGAATAAAATATCTACTAACTCTACCTTGCTTTTGTTTCATATATACACAGACGCCATCACCTTTTACCTTTTTGAGTTCTTTTCCAGTGTGAGCTTTAAGCTGTACCGCTCTCGTAAAGTCGATGTATTCACCACTCCCGCATTGCAAATATAACGCTTGATATTCGGCAGAGGAGTAGTATTTTTTGTGACTTCTTTTTACGTCATAGTAACGTTTTCTCCTTCAGGGGCATAGGGGTTTTAAGTTAAATATCTAATAGGTAGCGGTAGCAAATAAAACGAAATGTCAAACGTAGACAGAAGGGAAGTATTTGAAATAATGCTACGTTGACCTTTTCAGAATGCTTTGGAATTAAATCGGTCAAATATGGTCGTTATTTCTAATGCAGCTATTAATATCTTCTTTCACATACATAAACGAATACGATTATTTAACGGGTTATCCGTAATTAATAACTTGGACATCCAAAAAGCTTTGGTAGTAGAAACTATTAACGACCCTAATTTGGAATAGAAATTTACATATAACTCATTGATGAAATCAATATCATTGCTGCGCTGCTCTCAAAGACATCCGCATGGAATCGATTGTTGAAAAATTAGGTAATGATGATGAAAGGAATGTGTGAAATATGTAATTTCATATCTAGAGTCAATTAGATTAATGTTGACATTTTAGTTTTCATAAGAAGATGAGGTTAAATAATTTTCTTAACAATGTTGATTGCGTTGGCAGTTCTTTTCCATCTGTAAAGATTTCATAATAAGTAAGCATCATAGTAGTACGTCACTAATCTGGTTCAATTGAAAAGAACTTGGACTGTATCGTTTTTAGCAACTAGAAGATTCAATCGTGGTTTTGATTGGTGTCGTGCTAATTCTTTTACTTTTTCAGTCGGTCAGGATTGATCGCAATCTTGAAACAGTTCTATGATGTCCTAAATTCTAACTTATCACTACTAATTTTTTTGCATAATTGAGGTATCTCGTATGTTACATTTAGCGTTTGAGAATCTTTGGTATCCAATTAATGAGGTCAATTCTTACGTCTCTATTCATAAGAAGACTTGGTCTTTACCTTAAAAATAATATGAACTGTCGGATATCCAGCTGCATTGTAGAAGAAAAGAACTGTTGAGTGCATTTTTTCTGTCCAAAGTTTCAAAGCTTCGAGAAAAACTTTTCTGCAAATTTCTGCAGAATTATTCTTTTCTTTCTTGTTGTTTCTTAAATTGATGAGCAGATACAACTTAACCAAACCAAATGTTTACTTTAGTTGGTTCATTACTTGCAGCTTTAATTTTAAAGTGCCTGATACCTACATGTTTTTTGGTTGCCTTAAAATTGATACAGAATTTTTATTCCCGAAGAAGATGAGTCTACGTTTTTCATAGGCGTATAAAATTGTTTAGACCTTTGTTAAACTAAAGATGTATATTAAAAATCAGTTGGTAATGTAGTGTAATGCTCTCTCTTGCTGCTCTTATAGCAGCTATAGGGATACAATATAGTTGTAGTATATAAGTTGGGTACGTTATAACAATGGAATAAAGATTGAACATACTAACAGTGCCCAAAAGGTAAAAAGTTTTTTTTTAATCTACAACAGAAAAACCGTTGAAATTGTCAATTCCCACATAGCAAAGAAAAGTTACAGCAAACTAAAAACTTTTTGTAAATTTTCGAAATTTGCATTGTAGGAACAAAAATCGAGTGAAAGGCAAATTTGTCGAAAACTTCCCGGTTGGAACTTGTTACACCGTACTCCGTTACACTGTGCCCACTCAGTTTGAATTTTATGGGTTATGAGTACCGGCAAACCTTACTGTCCTATTAAAAAAACATTAAATAAAAGTTATACACATAACATATGTATTTACTTAGCAGAATTAATATACAGGGTGTTTTCTAACGATGGTACGTAACTTCAGAAGGTTATCCGTTAGGTCGTTTTAAGAAAAAAAGTTCCTATGAACATATGTCCAGAGTTGCTTCGTTACTGAGATAGAGGGCGTTGAAGTTTAAACAAAACCGGAAAATGTCAATAGTTGTCAAGAGTTATCAATTAGCAGTAATTTCAGCATGAATAATTTTACTAACACCGAAATGGCTAACACGCACTTCATTTATGGATTAGCAAATGGAAATGCGGAAGAAGCACGGAGAATTTACCAGGACAGATATCCTAACATAGTAATTCCATGTGCTAAAACGTTTCGAACGCTACATGCAAGATTGTGTGAAACTAGGAGTTTAAATAAAAGAAAAGAGAGTGGAAGACCAACAACTGTAGACACACCTGAACTAGAAGAAGCTATTCTTGATGAGATAGAAGAAAATCCCTCACTTAGTACTAGGAAGATTGCACTACAGCTGGAAGTCAGCCCAACAACCGTTTGGAAAGTTTTAAAAAGAAACGTCCTTTACCCATATCACATACAGCGGGTCCAAACTCTACTGCCTCAGGATTTTCACACAAGATTAATGTTTTGCAGGTGGCTTATGCATATGATGGCGCACAATAATAATTTTTTACGAAATATTTTATTTACGGACGAGGCAAATTTTTCACGAGATACTATTGTGAACTTTCACAATAGAGAAAGTCATTTTCAGCAACATTTTTCGCTGAACGTTTGGGCAGGATTTATTGGTGACTATTTAATTGGCCCATTTTTTTACCAGCAAGATTAACAGGTGAAACCTACACAGACTTTTTGCGACATCATTTACCCATTTTATTAGACGAAGTACCCCTACTTGTAAGAGCCTCCATGTGGTTTATGCACGACGGGGCGCCAGCTCATTTTAGTGTTGTTGCTCGTCAGCATCTCGACATTGCCTACCCTAATCGCTGGATTGGCCGTGCAGGACCTCAAAATTGGCCAGCTCGCAGTCCTGATATGAATCCTATAGATTTCTATTTCGGGGGGTCATCTGAAGGCTCTTGTTTACAAAACACCTGTAATAGATGTGAATGACTTGAGGAATCGGATAATTGACAATTGCAATGTCATAAGGAATACTCCAGGTATTTTTGAACGTACCAGACAATCAATGACAAATCGATTGCAGTCGTGTATTTTATCGGAAGGTGGTCATTTTGCTCATTTAATGTAAGGTATAAATTGTTATTTTTACATTCCTAGCTAGGAAGGTATTGATTTCGCCAAAATAAAACACCAAAAATGTTTATTTATTTTTCTCTTCAAAGCCCTGTATCTCAGAAACGAAGCAACTCTGGACATACATATGTTCATAGGAACTTTTTTTCTTAAAACGACCTAACGGATCACCCTATGAAGTTACGTACCATCATTAGGAAACACCCTGTACATCTGAGAAGCAACAAAATCACTTTGCGTCAAATAATTAAGTTGAAACACTCAAAATCACACGTCTGTTCATATCAATTAACGTAAGCACTGTTCACTAACGAGTACTACTGCATGATGGCAGCTTACGTGTGCGTCGGAAAAATAGAATAATGCAAAATAATGTTTTCTACCCCGTGTTACACTGTCCTACCAAAAGTGAGTAATGGGCTCTCTCTTAAAGTAAGGAGAAATCGCAGTGTTTTAAAACCAATTTGCGTAAAACAGGCGGATAATAGTTAGCCTAACCATCGGACACTAAAACATCTACTGTTTTATTCTTTTAATTTGTAGAGAACATGTAGCTTGACAATTAATTAATTTCCAATTATTTACCAACTATGCTACGAGAGTTGTGTTCGCACATAAGAAAAAGAATAAAGGTTCTTTTTAATGAAAAAATAAAGAAATGAGCTAAAAGAAATTTAACTGCTCTTATCATGACCGTTGTAAACAAGCAAAATCTGGATTTATTATTCAGTAATTTCAACATTATTTGACTGAATATCTCGGCACGTACACATATAGCTACGGTACTATATTACACTTGAGGGCAGAGACGTTCATAGTACTGCGGAAAAACCCTTTCCCTTTTGTCTACGTTGGTGACGTCACTGCTCCTTTAACTTGTAAGAGAGGGGTTACTATGACGACGCTAAAAGTTTGATTGCGAAATGACTTTACACACAGCGGTAGTTCATTTAAGACGGGATTTTGCAGAAGTGAACATTAGGATAATGAATGTAAAAAATTACTTATTAATTTTGTGCAGACGTTAAACACCATCTCCGCCGAGAAGAATTCGACGATCATTTTCCCTGTGCCTCTTGATATTGTGACGTATTTCGTGAAAGCTAAGGAAGCAATCGCGCGGAATTGAATAATGACTGATTGGTACGTTAAAAATGGGAGAGAAGAAGACATTTGGAGAACGAAAGATAAGTATTCGATATTGCACGTTAAGTATCTCTATATATCAGTTTATATCGTGCTACGATTTGTTCACGTCTCTGTATTCTAATCTTCTTATCTAAGAATAAGTGAACGAATTACGATTTATAAAAATATTCTACGGCACAAATATATATATATAAATATAGGGGGCTGTGTTCTGAAGTTATAATACTTAATAAGTTACATTTATTTTATTTAAATGACGCCTGTGTGTTATATAGAACACGCCTTATATAAAATGCGTAAACTATTATGAAGATAAAATTAAGATATTAATTTATGTTTAACTTTTGAATTAGTGTGTTACATTGTGGTTATAGTTCGAAAAAAATATAAGATTGGTTGCGATTTGTGTAACGTTTGAGAAGTCCAAATATTATTAATTAAGAAAATTATATTTGGTAAGTTTTACTGGATGTGTACGCATTTCATATAACGTGCATTGCACACATACACATACAGATACACATTACATCGGACTTATTGTATAGTTGCATGGCATACTGGTAAGCTCAAGTACAATATATGTAGGTATTATGTATGTACCTGCATTACTACGTTGAAGATTATTTTACTCAATGCATACAAGTACTTACATAAATACTACACTACATGCATATACACATTCGTATTTATTATTTTATTTGGTATAGTAGTCCCACGACGCTCATTCAGTAGGGGCTTAAGGTGGTTTACTAATATGAAAAAAATTAGTATGTATTTCGAATGAGTTACAGTTGATTGTTTTCTATGCCGCTTTAAAATATTTTTAGCAATCTAGCATTCCGCTATTATGAAAACTTGCTACAACTTTTGATTCAAAATTCTTATCTATTTTGACATCTTGAAATTGTAATTTCACCTCTGAATACTTACACATGTGCCACTTCTTGTTTGTGAGATAAAGAAATGATATTTTGAAATGGTCTGTCTAACTACCTAACTATGAAAACTTATGTTGGTAATGTGACCGTCATTTTATTTTACGATATAATCTGCGATACCTTTTCAGATTTCAGTTATTCTCAGAAACGTGGACGAAAGCGACCTGAAATGTTTCCGGAATCAACAAGAAAAACACGGCATTGGTGGAGTGTTTTTTATTTTTATTTTTCGTTGTAGTCTCCTCCAAGATCAATATACTTCTTGAAACGTTGCTCCAGTCCTTAAACCGTCGGAAAAGTAGAATGTATGAATGCCTGCAAAATAGTCATCTATAGTGGCGATGCCCTCCTCATTTGAGATAATCATCTTCTTGCCAACGAGTCTTTTCGATTTGGGAATAGGAAAAACTCATTCAATTTGGACATGGTCTTTGCTTTCTTCGGAGCCAATTTGACCGGAAAAGTCTACTGCTTCGAATGTTCCTTGGTCTCCGGTATGTAGTGGTTCAAGTCTTATCCACGGTTGCGAAACCCATGAGAGAATCCTTTAGAGTGCGTTGAATCCTGGCCAGACACACCTACGAAACGGTCACCCGATTAAATTATTTGCTCCATTGTGAGCAAACGCACTACCCAAGTTTTTTCATACCTAAAATGTTGTGTAGGCCACGAACCTCTAGCAAGATATTTCGGATGTGCGTCGCCGTTTTCCCAACCATCCAGAAGTGTTTTATCACTGCACAAAGCGCGACTTTATCCACTTTTGCAAATCTGTCTGACTTGCTCTTAAGCAACAACTTTTGTTAGTAGAGGTCTGAAATTTTGACAGTTGCCATAAAAAATGTGGCTCTTGCCGACGAATAAATCCACTTCAAACTTGTTAACCGATTCCGGAAACATTTCAGGTCGCCCTCGCAGTACTTTCTGAAAATGCGATTTTTAACTGGCACGACCTGCTGATGTATTCTAAAACTAGTGCTATTATGAAACGAAACACGAAGTTTTCCTGGTATATGGAATGTGTGTGAATCGCTTGTGGCTAAGGGTATATGTTTATATACATAGTACGCAAAATAAAGTTTTAAACTGAAAAGGCAACGTTTATTCATAAATAATTGAAGAGTATGTAAATACCACGTACCTTACATAATTTATTGAAGTTACTACACAATATTATATGCCACGAGCAACGCACACGGCACTTTGTAAATTTCTATGTCAAACAAGGAGGAATATTAAGTGCATATAAGAATTTATTCACTATATATGTACATAATTGATTGTCCCACCCCACAATTTGTAATATGAGTATTTCGTTTATTAAGAGGATATACATACATATGTACCTCAATAAACAGGTTGAGTTTCATATTTACAATTTCTAAAATTACATGTATCTTAGGCGTTATAGTGAAAGTCTTTTTTAAAATACAAAACATTTCGTTTTTTAGCATGATTAAGTGAGAATTGTGAGTGCTGTACTAATTTCTTGAATTTTTAATTCTCCATCACAAAGCTAAAGGTTTATTTGTACCAACAGAGTTCCTAAGCCCATTTATAATCAGTCAGACGATTTGTCAAGTCTTATTCTGTTTTTTGTTTTATTACATATATCAATTCCCACGTTATGTTATTTTTTTCGGAACATCATTCCACTAATTCTTTGTTTTCGTTGAATCAGTATGTAGTCCACTTTAGATTAACTAATGTTGCTTTCATCTCATTTCTTATCTCACAATCAGACATATAATCAATGTTGGCCTGATTGAGTGGATGTTCCCTTTGGAAACTCGTTTTCATTTTTCTGGTACCCAAATTTAATCTGGGTTTGGTCTACCGAGAACTAAGGCTGGTTATGCGTTTATGACCATGTAATTTCCATTTGTTTCCACATACATACATACATAGACTCAATAATGGACTATGACCAGTATATTTGTTTAGTTATGCTACTTATAAAAGCATTGTTCCACATATATATTATAGGTATCGTGAAAAATTTACCAAAATTGAATTTTGTACAAACTTGTCAGGTACATATATTTAAAGAACACAATTCTATTTTTTTAAAACGTCTACTGTAGGTTTCGTCTAATAGAGATTTGCTATCACTGAGTAGATAGATTGCATGTGTGCTGTGGTGAAGTGATATAAAGATAACCTGAGGCAAAGCTGGAGACACTTTACACGCATTGTACATTATCTCTTTTTCTGTAGACAAATACGTTCTAAAATAAGCCATTAGGTTATCTTATATGCGTTAGTGAAGGAAATTTCTACTTATGTATATATTTTCACGTATTTTCAGACTATTTTGTACCATACACTTCAACTTATTGTTATTGTAGCTATAGCTTTATGGTTACCTATTTATGTATAAATACAATTTTGTCTATTATTATTCATATCAAAAATTAATTAATTGTATAATTTATACGAGCAAATGTATGTATATTATTATAAAATGCATTACTATTTATTGCTTTAATAAATCTGAGTTTGTTTTGTGTTGTTAATTATTTACCTGTCATTTTTCTTCAACAGTTAAACATGCTTATTAAATGAAAATCTTGATAAATACATATTTCCACAGTTTGTGTTGCAAACTTCAGAGTAAGCTAATAACAATGTCATTCACAATTTATTCGATGGAAGCCAAATGCAGGTAAGAGAGTATTTTTATTAATGTGTACTAATTTCTTGAATTTTTAATTCTCCATCACAAAGCTAAAGTCACGTTCTTTCTATTGCACTATTTCTAGGAATAAATAATCGATATACATATGTATTACAGCTAGAATGGCTGTTACACACGCAATAGCAGTTTTATTTGCTACACTTACTTGTGGCTATATAAAATTATTAGCACTGTAAGAATCTACATTTTATCAACTAATTATTATCTCCCTACACTGAACAAGTACAATAAGTTTATCAAAAAAACTATACTAACCAAAATGATATTGATTATCCTTTAGTTTGTTTAGTTGGCGTTTAATTTTTCATCACTTGACGTATTTTTCTAAAAAGATAAAAGTTTCTTTTAGTTATTAAAAAAGTTAGTAATCTTACTTGAAAAATATATGCAATGAAGTCGATCGATACTGAGATTCACTCCATTGAATTCTGTACGAGTCTGTTCAGTATATACCTACAGGGTTTCCACGGCCGAGCGGGACATAGGGGAAATACATACAATCGGTTTTCGGTGAATATTATCTCCCTAATACTACTTCACCCAAATTTAAATGCCACATGTTATAACTGGGCTAACGATGAACATTTCCTCAACCATAGTAGAAAGATAGTCATTTTAAGAAAGCCAGAAAATTATTATTTTTAAATCAATTGCACGAGAATTCCTAATAACGCTGTTAACATATGACAGGAGTGCAAGCGGCCGTGGCGCAAGGATTTTGTTTTTCAATTTTGTTTTTTTATTTTTTTATCTTCAACAACAATGTTTTTTACCATAACAAAAATGATCGAGTCCTATTATGTGTTTCGCTATTCAATTAAAAATTAAAAAAAATCATCTGTCGGGATTCGAACCCTAAACAATTCGTACATTGCGTTATTAAGCCGTTGTGTGAACTTCTACGCCATGGCCGCTTGCAGTCCTGTTACATGTTAACAACCTTATTAGGAATTCTTGTGCAATAGATTTAAAAATAATAATTTTCTGGCTTTCTTAAAATGACTATCTTTGTACACATGGTTGAGGAAATGTTCATCGTTAGCCCAGTTATAATATGTGGCATTTAAATTGGCTGAAGTAGTATTAGGGAGATAATATTTACCGAAAACCAATGGTATGTATTTTCCCTATGTTCCGCTTGGCCGTGGAAACCCTGAATAAAACAAATTGCACTACACTCACGTATCAATTTCAATTCTGTATGGTAAGTTCTGTATATGTATGTATATAACACGCACTACTGTATCTCGTCGTTGACTACTTCAGTCTGACTCTTGGGGAAACATAGATGGCTTTTACAAATTTGTATAACATTCTGTTGCCTTTTGTTCACCTACATTGCCGAAAGCTACTCGGGGTTGCGCAGACTATAAAACCTTCTTTCTAGTAAAATAAAACAGGAAGAGATACATATGTATGTATGTACATGTGTATACCGGACGCGCCATTAGCGTGTCGATGAAGATTCTGTCGTGAAAACTAACAAAGAGAGAAAACTGAGATTTTCTGTATATATACACACATCATGTCATAATCGATCATATCAACTTCATATATTTCGAAATAAATTCCATTTCTTAGGCGCTTAAGTTGTCTATTTCTTCTTATTAACTTAATTTGTTAAAAAGTTAATAATTTAAAATATATTCCTTACTTTTTGATAACCCTATATTAAGTTCTACCTATACAATACCCAAATATATTTTGAAGATATTGGCAAAAAAAGTTTTTATAAAAGTTGTGGATTTTAGGCAAGTTATTGGAACAATAGTATTTCTAAACTACATATGTACAACTACATATGTTGCTGGCGTTATTACGATATAATAATATTTCATATTATTGAAATCGACTCTTAAATTGCCCTTGCTTAGACAATTGTGTATCTGTTTTGCATTATTCGTTAGATATTTATGCTTCCTTTTTTTAATTGGATAGAAATCGTATAAACGTTAGTAATGCAAAAAGTCGTTACGAAAACTCGATGACTACGCCGAAAACCTTCAGTTCCATTATGAATTACATAGGATGAGGAAACGTTCTGTTTAAAAACGAGTTAGCAAACAGGAACAATTACAAGTGTTAAGAAGGTAAGAGTTAATTAGGTGTAATATTCAATTGTTACTAAATTTCAAAACTATCATCCTTATTTATAAAATTATACACAATATGCTGCCGGTATGTATGAGTAAATTTATTGTTTATACTAAAGACATTCATGACAGGACAATTAGAAACACAGATATGTTTAGGTTACCATTGGCCAAGAAATCATGTTCACAGAACAATCTGTTTTATAAGGGACTAAAATTATATAATGAGAAGGAGAAAGAAGATAAAGAATCTACCAATTTAAGAGTTTTTACAGGTTTTTGTTCTAAGTATGTTAAGAATATCTGTAAGATTTAGATTTAGGAAATAACATTTGTATTATTTACCATCTTTTAGATGAATAAAGTTTACTACTACTACTACTTAGACCTACTACAAAATAAACACACACTAAAACACAGTAAGACTGGTCGATAGAGACTGTGTTCAAACTGTTAGCCAGAGCAATGACAGATTATGACTAATAGGTTTCGATTTTATAAAAAACATATGTAAGTTAGATATTGCAAGTTTTAAGAATAAGTCAAGAAAAAAATCAGTATATTCAAAGAGTGAGTATATAAAGTATCCAGAATTTCGCCAAAGAATGGATAAGGAAGGATTTAAACCCAGTTTTTGTGTAATAATTGAGACCATAAAACAACAATTGTATCCTTTCTCGATAAAGTTGTCAAAATATATAGAAACGGCACGATACAACAATTCTTCTCTTTCAATAATACTTATTTATATACTCTATGTAAAGTGATAATCCTCATTAGTTTTCTTGGCAAACACACAGAGCCGCTTCGATGGAGTACAGATTTTTTCTGGTTTTTTTTGGGGATTATTATATGTATATATGTATCCCTTTATTTCGCGTATGTCAATAACAAAAGTTAAATAAATATATATAACCGTGATGCAAAACGCAGTATAAAAGAAATGGGAACAAGTAAGCTTGAACAGATTGAATGAACGACATGCTCATGTTTAGCTTCGTGCTGCATCTGTCAATATCTCATTTCCTTTGTGGAAATATATCTAAATAGCTGGCTTGTCTTGAAAATAAGAAACTGCACTAATAGACTTTTTCTGACAGCTATATTGCCTTTGTGACATTCTGCCTTTTCCTCAATATAGTGTTTGTAAGTTTAGCTTTAGATTTAATTTTAACTAATCATATACTAAACTAAACCGAATATTTGCCACGAAATTAGTAAAAAAATGTATAATCAAATCAATGAAGCTTCTCAGAGGTTAAAGTCAAGTTTTATAACAAATATTCCAACGATGTTCTTCTTTAAAACCTGATTGATTTTTTGAAATGAAAAATATTTATTTATATTATTTATTTGTCAAAATAAAAGTCAATCTGAAATTGACATGCAATGATAGAGCTGAAGCTACTGACATACTATAAACGAATTAACTAAATCAATAACATCCTGATTTCGTACTTACTAGAAATTCTGCTCGAAGCCACAAAAATGACGATGTTAAGCTAATGAGTTTGTACACGGTTGTTGGACATAATCTAGGCAAAATCCTCTATTACCAGCATCTGTCGGAGCTTCTGCACCATCGGTATGAAAGAACAGTCGAAAAGGCTTTACATTACCTGAAATAAAGTGAAATTAACAAACAAATCATATAAATCGATAAATTGACTACACACATACATATAATGAGTGAATATTACGCATACATTATTGAAGAAAGTTCATTTTGCTTGTAATATTTTAGAAGTATCCTGAATTATAAGGTAATTGCTAGAGCACGGTATGTCAAATTTAATTAGAACCATCTGAAAGTTGCAGTCATATGTAATTTACGGTAATGAGAAATGCTTTAGGTTGTGAGTCACATCTAATGCACAAACTTGAATTAGTCATGATTAGTTACTGGGTAATTAATCGGAGATTCTTCTTGAGATAGCAACCGCAATTGAACCTAAACGTTCATTATGGAATTGCTGACAATTTAGTAGTACATGCTGTTATTATATTAGATATAAGGTAAATGAATATGTAGCTATTACTAAAATTCGGACGCCGCCGTTATCGATATTTTAATTAAGATTATTTTCTACCAACTACGGTGTATTTAATCATGCACAGATTATTATTAAGGTATACTAAAGTATGGCCAAATTGTTATGACAGCCACTGCTTGAGGCTGTACCGCATATTAAATTCCGAAGTACTTTTCTACATATAAAAACGAAAACGGAATAGTAGGAGTATTTACCATGCAGATTAGGAACATCTGGGATTGAAAAAGATTATTTTGGAATAAATTGCGGTTCGACTTCAAAAAGTCGTACACACTGATTTTTGATTTTCATATGCAAATTGCTAAAGCATGTTTCGTATGCATGAAATATGCGAATAATAATGGATGGGAAAAATCGAATGTTTATGTATGTAAATTACATATCCGTTCGACAG
Organism: Popillia japonica; assembly: GCA_004785975.1. Taxonomy (NCBI): domain Eukaryota; kingdom Metazoa; phylum Arthropoda; class Insecta; order Coleoptera; family Scarabaeidae; genus Popillia; species Popillia japonica. The sequence goes on along the minus strand of SMLS01074528.1, from coordinate 17,141 downwards.
TCTTTCTGCGTGAATTACTCGCAGGTGAGGTTTCACATTTAATAATTAGAAAGAAAGCCGGCACATGTGTGTGTGTGTGTTGAGTTGCGAACACAAACGAGAAATTCAAGTCAGCACTGCGATGTTTTTGTTTCATTTTCTGCGTAGTAGGTAATTTAAATATTTAGCTGAAAATAATTATTTTTTTTAGGCGGAATTCTCATCAGTACCAGTAAAAATTACGTAGGGTTGAATACTCTGTTACGATATCAAATTGTTGTGGTATACCACCAGGTAAACATGGATTTAATTACATATGTTATAAAAAATATGAAAGGATAAGTCTTGCGATTATTAATACGCTTAACAATATTAGCAGTATAAATTCAATTTGAGTTTTTTTTCTATTTGGCTTGTAAGAAGTAGATATATGGCAGTAGTATAAAAAATACCTTGAAATATTAAAACTGGTAGAGATTTAGTATCACTAATCCAAGAACAACTTCATTTTAAACATCTTCTGACACTTTCATATCATGAATATTTGCACACATTCTGTTACTGTCAAAAATTAATCCTGCAAGTTATTTTTGTGGTGATTAATTTATTGCATATGTTGCAAAAATATCAAACAATTTAAATATAAATAAAATGGAATGCTCTCTAGAAAATGACTTTGTTTATAGTTAGATATACATACAAATTTGATTAATGTTGACATATTAATGCGGCGTTATCAATATTGAAATGATACCTCAAGATGTTCACGAAGAATTCACAAATAAATGTTATGGTCCAAACAAGAGTTTTGAAGAAAGATTATAATTTACCTGAACTAAGCTGGCGCTAGTTTTAGCTGTATCCAGAGTTCCCACTATGAATATTTGGTTAATAGAACTTGCAGCAAAAAAGTGCAAAGTGTTTAATAGAATGTAGGACTGAGAGATAGGTTTCTCTGGGTGATCATACTGAGCATATACTACGTTTTTACAATTATTTTTTAGTGTAGCGTGAATATCGAAAAGACTACTAAATTTGTAGATTTCATGAAACTTAAATAGTCGCAAATTCATAATGTTGTGGTTTACACTAAATGTTCTTTCTCATAATTCTAATTTACTTTTCAACAATGTTTACCTGTTCTTTGAGGTAAATTTTTGTAAACAAAATATTGTAAAAGTAAAATAGAAGTTCAGTGTTGTGTGTTATGTGTATGTGAGTAGAATTATACACTACATTCGATACTGAAGTCAAGTTTGTGTAATACTGCGAGCGTAAATTAAAACGCCTATGAATAATTGAATTAGTAAACACTTGGTTTTCTCTCTATTAAACTGGCGGAAAAGCAACAACCAGTGAATTACAGTCTGTATTAAAAGCACATACAAGTAACCACAGTTAATCAGCATTATTCAATTAAACACAGTTAATTGAATAACACAGTACAGCTATGAACTAATTCGGAGTATTACGCCATTTATTAGCAGTAAATTTTCATTAATCTAAATTCAGCCACAATATTTATAAATTACCAATAATAAATTTATATAAGTAATAGGATAATCATAATTATTATCACATTTTAATACTTTGTGGTTAGCTACAGTTTAAAAATGGATAAATTTGTCAACACAGTATCAGTAACATAGACGGTTACGAAAATATTGCCGCAAATCAATTTTCTGCTGTCAAATAGCTGTCTTCCTGTGAATATCGCATTTAAATTAAAGGATCTGCTAGCACAACAAAAAAACTACTTGTGAAACTAAATATAGATGTACATTATGATATCTGTTAACGAGTACTCCATCGAGCAATCTCCCGTAATAACTAACGATCGTGACTGTTTGGTGGAGGTGCCGGGTATAATGGATAACGTTCATTTCCGTGTTTTTATTTTCACCAATAAAATAAATTACATAATTAAGGTTGTGCATCTTACTTGTTATGATAGAGGATACCTTATCGCATCCAGTTATCTGGCGTAGTAGTACTTAGGTCTATTTCGAAAAATTTTATTGCAATCAGAGCAATTATGCATTACACGGAAGTGCATGATATCTACCATGAATTATTTCAAATTGAGGATAGCGTGTCCACGTACGTGAATTTTATGCGAAAATAATTGGCAAGAAACTATATGTAATCTCAATAAAATTGTGAAGTCATTGTGTGCTTAGTCAACCATGTTGACAAGAATTTTATTCAATCGTTCCGCGAAGACATTTGTAGACGATATATAGCATATAGTAAACGGTTGCCCGTTCCCGTCAAACATAATGGTACGATTAGCAGTGATGATTGATGAACAATTTCCGTAATATTTAATAACAATCTGTTAGGAGTCTCACGCCCACAGAATTTAACTCGGTTTTTTGGGCTGAGGATTTTAGATGAAAGAAAAAATATATCTTAATAATGCTCGATATTATAAGTTTTTAGGCGTTACTACTAGCTTCTACTAGCCCCACATCATTGAGGAATTTCTGTCGTAGTCTAGGTAATACCTGAAATTTTTCGTAACATATCGCATTATTCATACGACTTTATTTTTAAAGCATTATACATGTGTGCAACATTATACTATATACTTGATAGGGTACGTACCACTCAATACCAAAAAAAGAACAGTAAGTATTTTAAGAATCTAAATATCCTACTGAACGTTTATACAAATATTTGACATTAGAATTAATTTGAAGTTTTTGTAAATGCATTGTATTGAAAACTTGCGTAGGCAGTAAAACACAACCGTTAACAGTTGCTATTGTTCTGCTAAGTTTACAGAAACAAAAACCACCCTTCCAGCCAACATAGAATAGCTGGGAAACGCAAAAAATATTTAAATTATGCAATGACTACCTCAAAGTTCAGAACTTGAGACAATCATGCCTGTTTCGTAATAATTAAAGCGACACCGGGGTTTTCACTAATGCTCACTTTCAACTTCCCGTCAAATGACCTACGTCCTTATAAAGTTCTAGACAAAAGTATACGATAGCACGTGGCAATCAATGCTATATTTAATTTAATTTAGGTTTATTAAGACTATAGAATAAACAACGACAATCAAAAAGTTTTGCCAACATTATTTTGTGCAAAGTAATTCCAAATAGTTTGTATTTCAATGGATATTGAGATCTGTCCAATAGTTTTGTATAGACCTCGGCTTTATAAAGTATTATTCCTTACAAATTAGTTAAGAGGGATATGTATAAATGTCGTTTTGTTCAATTCTTTTACAATATACCGATGTTTTTGAAATATTTGCGATTAATTTATTGTACTGGAGAAAATATACCAATTATTTTTTTTCTAGTTGTCTGAAAATTTGGTGAAATAATAATAATAATAATAATAATAATTCATGCCTTAGCATCCCCCAACAGCTTGCGCCAATTACAGGGGGCATCGGCTGGCCATGAGTTATTATTACGCCTGCGGCTGTAGACCGACTTAAGATGTTATCTTTCCGCATTTGCCGTGGAATTTGGGAAACTACAGAAAACCAAATTCAGAAAGATCGCACCGGATTCGATCCCGTTACCCCGAGACTGTGAAGCGAGCGCGCTAGCCACTGCGCTACACAGCCTCTAAATAATGCTGGTAACTCTTCTAAAAACTCAGATTAGTTTAGATATATATATTTCCCACAGTTAAGATTGTTAACCGTACGACTTTTTTGAAAATAAACTGCTTCAAAATAAGTGTAGAGTATTAAGAATTTATATTCGACAAACCCTTGCCTTTTCTGAACTTTATTTTATTTTGTTATTTTGTTACGAGGGATAAATCAATAAATCTACCTTATCTCCCCTATTAATTTGTAAAGAATTATGTTTCTTGGATGTTACATTTTCTCGTCGTGACTGTAAAAAGCAGAATATATAGCTTTTCGCCAGCAATTAAATTGAAGGTTTGTGAGGGTATATTTTCTTACAAAAGAAAATTAAGGTTGAGGGAGTACCTGTTTTAGGCTTATTACGTTTTTGAGGAATTAAGAACGATGTCACCTTTCAGCTCATGCTCTAATGCTGTTTTCGTGTAGCAACCATTGCCGACATCAAAAGTTGTCGTATGTGTCATTAAACTTTAACTTAACAATTATGCTTAAAAGGATTTTCATTTTGGAGAAACTAATACCTATCTACCTTACATTGATTGCTGCATAATGTATACCGTTAAAGTAAAACTTCTGTTTGAATTTTCTCTATTACAAGTAATAAACATATTATCATCTGTATTACTTCTAGCAACTCTTACTCTTTACACAGTCCAGTTTTTTTTTCTTAAGAGAAATGCTGTGCTCTATACAGTGAAGAATGTGCCATACAAAAAGATAATTTGTCACATTTTATCTTAACATTTAATTTAGCTTCATTGAAAAAATCACTGAGATGCAAAAAGGCCCAAAATTTTTTCCCAAAGATTTCCTTATTTGCTTGCTTGCCTTCTTTTATCGGGGCAAGCGTTTATTAAAAATTTATTGATAAATGGTTGAAATGAAAATACCGTTGCTGTTTTAATTTCGCAATGAATTATTCAATAGCTTCAGCTCCTGTAATATAATTTGCCAATCAATATCCAATTTATTACATTATTAACCGGAAGACCGTTTGCTTTTTTATTAATTGAAATGCATCGGAGTAGAAATTAAGTGATGGCAGCGAAGTTTACATTTCACCTCTCCATTTTCTCTGCAATATGACGCCCAACCAGTCAGCTCACCATTTCCATATTATTATTTTCATCTTTCATAGAATATTAAAGTAATAAAATCAAAAATTTATGTACGGAATACAGAAATGGTATTACATTTGCATTCAAAATTAATATAGCTTGATACATTATTCATAAAATGTTACCTGTGAGAGTATTTACAAATATTTATCTGTAATTAGAATAACTCTAATATATAATAATAATAATATTATATTCAACATGAAATACAACAAAGATACCAACCAACGGACAGCATGATTGTTAAATTACATCATGAGCAACCATTTAGGGTGCTATTTCCGAGCCGCGAGGAATGGAGCCCTGGTGGACCCAATTTTGAAAATGGAGCCCGTGTTGGGTATACAGACGGATCCAAAACCAGCAACGTGGTAGGGGTTGGGGTTCATGGACCAATGACCAACCTTTCCAGAGCCCTAGGAGTAACTCCAACAATATTTCAAGCGGAGACATATGCTATAGATCTTTGCATCCGAGAAAACCTAGACTAAAGGCCTGAAGGATGCCAACATCTATATATGCAGCGATAGTCAAGCCGCTCTGAAAGCTCTAGCCACTTACAGGTTTGAGTCTAAGTTGGTCTGGGAATGTCGGATGAATGCGACGCAACTGACCACAAATAACAGGGTTTCCCTAATGTGGGTTCCAGAGCACACGAATACCAAAGGAAATGACATGGCGGACGAACTTGCTAGACAAGCCGCAAACATGCATTTCTTGGGACCCGAACCTTTCTTTGGCGTATCAAAACACCTGCTTAAGAAGGAACTTAAAGACTGGAAAGCAAAAGAAATGGCATCCCTCTGGAGGAAAACACCTGGACAAACACAGGCGAAGAAATTCATCAACTGTTCGCCAAATAGTAATAAAAAACTTCTTGATCTAAGAAAATCAGACTTAAGGTCCCTTACCGGCCTACTTACTGGTCGTTGCCCCTCTAAAGTACGACCTCAGAAAGATGGGCACAGTGGATCAAGACTTGTGTCGCTTTTCCGAACTGAGATCTGAAACAGCCGAGCACATACATACATATGCACTTAATGAATATCCCAAATAACACAAACTGTGTAGTGTATTAATTGAGCTAGTACAGTGCTATTTCCAATGAAGCTTTTCATACAATATTATGTCAAAACTCTTAACCAAATGTTGAAGCTTTAAAGTCAGATACTTCAGACCTATGTTTAAAGTGGGTAGTTAGTTTAGAAGGTATGGTAATGAATATGATATTTCGCTCTAGCATTGAAGCATAAACCATTCCAACAAAACGTTGTGTCTCAATTTGGAAACATCTGAATACAAGAAGTAAAGATTTATTGAGTGATACAATATCCATTATGAATGACGGAAAAGTAATACGATCAAGAAAGATTTTCACACATTCACTAGTTGACTTAAACGCAATCTTAACAAAATGAGTTCGAGCTGTGATATTAAATTGAAACTATTCTGCGCCCCACTCCTCACACAGTGCTCCAAGGTTATTCATTACAAGTTAATTACTACGCAATTAATCAGGCTAGTTGGATTGCAAAAACCAGTGGCTCTTCTATCTAAAACTCTTAGGCCTTCCTCAAATGAAAGAGTAAAAGGTAAGTATATTATTGTTAAAAATGTTTTTGCAACCTGCAGAGTACGGTTTAATCAAATATTTTTGAAAGGGTCGATATTAATAAAACTTGACAATAGTTGGAAATGAAGAGGAAAGAAGAAGAGCTCGAGTGTTCGATAGTGACTGTTCATTAATGTGATTTGAAGCACTGTGGAGTTGTAAAACAATATGACATTGCTATGCATTTATATCTAGATGTTTTGCTTTTGTCACTTTTTGAAGTTCCTGTTCATAGCCTTAGCGTACTCAACACACGGCAATTCATTAGAATCTCCATTTTACACCTAATCTATTCCTACAGGGACATATTTATTTACGGTTTTTTTTAGACTGTTTAAATTACATTTCCAAATTTATTATATTTTTAGTGTACATCGGCTCTTCTATACATTTATACTTTAACTAATAATTTTTTCTATGCACGTTCTCTACCATAATAGTGCTCTGTATAACGTATTTTACACTTTCATTTCAGAGACAAATGATGACTACAAAATTGAACTCATTTTTCAGTATAATACATTACCTACTTTATTAAAATATTTAGGATTAATTTGCATCTATAAACTCTTTCATATATCAACATCATCAAAGCGTCATGTAAATAGAGTCGTTCAGAGAGATGAAAAGAATAAATTTGGCGGAATCAAGAGCTAACCATCAGTGGATCTTCTATATTAATGGAATGAATAAGTAAGCTTACAACAGACAGCGTTTCAGCAGGTGGACTGATGTTAACATAACGCTACACCAAAGTGGAAAATACATACTTTTAAATCTTCAAACTATGTATTGAATTTTTCTGTAAATGCAAAAATGTTAATTGATTGATGAAGACGAAACTTGTAGTGTCATGTGCATGTTACAAATGCGAAGCCACTTGATAAGTTCAAAAATATACAGAGCGTATATGAATGATTGACAGGGGTTTGAATTTCTTGCATTAAATTTTTTGTAATTAAGTTGGTGCTAAGTGCATGTTAACATCTCTGGTGGAGTAAATTTTGTATATCATACGCGTAACACTAAAAAAATAGAATAGGAGCAAATGTAATAATAAGTAATATTTTATTGAAATATAATTACACAAATTAGAAAACACACAAATTATGTGTGTTTTCTAATGCTGATATTTCATACTCGAACCTCCATCAAAATTATTTGAGCACTACAACACTTATTCAAGTTATTGTTTATTTTAAAATTATAATATTTGTTCATAATGCTGTTCATGTAAATTTAAGCAGATATTCACCCTTTATACTATTGAACATATTGCTCTTATTTCTGAACAAGCCATTTACAGCTTTCGTAATTGTATTTTGCAATTCTTCTAATTTATGGATGCCGTTAGAATAAACGTTATTTTTTAAATAACCAAACATGAACTAGTCCGAAGGGGTCAAGTCTGGTGAATAAAGAGGGCATTCAGTCTCTTACTAATTTCATCGTGCAATAAAAAACTTGAAAATCAAATTTTGGTCAGTATTTCGATGTTTTGGCCAAAGAAAATAGGACCAATGATTCTCCGTCTAGACAATTGCTAAGTATACACCGATCTTCTAAAGATGTAACGGAGTCTATACAAAAGAGTGTTTTCCACAGACCAAATTCTATTATTATGTGAATTTACATATCCGCTAAGATAAAACCATGCTTCATTGTTGAAGAAAGTAGTATCCAAGATATAGTCATTGTTTAAAACTTCATTAAACCGTTTACATTATTGGATACGACGAGAAAGATCTGAAGGCAAGAATAGATGCGTCAGAGTTATCGTGTAATGGATGTAAATAAAATAACTTTTTACAAGTTTTTTGATAAGTATCATGAATATAATAAATTTGTTTGAGATGATATGCATCGCAAAGACATTTTGGGAATCACAAGAAATGCTTTTCTGATAATAAAGGAGTAAAATAACAAATTAAATAGACGAAAGTGAAAATACAGAAAATCAAAAAAAACGGAGGTACGCTGTACGGTACCTTGGTAGACCTTGTAAGAGCGCCAACTTTCAAATATAAAAAAGCGCCAGCAATTCAAACACCTTTCAATCATTGTTGACCACAGTGTTGATCGTATGCCGAAGAATGTCGTTGTACAACAAAAGATCCAAATAGTAGATTTAAACAGATAGATGTATGGATCTAACGTTTATTTTTAAACAATAAGACAAACTATCGTCCTAGGATTATTTATGGTAATTTCCTTGTCTTTGGTCACCGTACATTTATTATTATTATTTATTTGTGATTATTGGTGTGCAATATTTAAGATTTTACTTTTGGAAACGATAATTACTCTTGATCCATTATTTCCAATAAGATTGGTTAGTAATATAGAAATATATTAAAGATTGTAGTGAAGCATGGATCGACAATCGACAATTGTTTGTATTTGAGCGTCCGACAACTGTCAGTGGCTGTATGCAACAGGTTTGCGTGTTCTATAAGTCAATCTCTTACAAGAAACCAGTGTTTAGGATTTAAGTAATATATTTGGCGAACATTTATTACATATTATTATTAAGCTTTCAATTGCCTTACTCAATTGAATAACTTTCTTTAGATAAATATGTATCTTAAGTTATAATTTTGAATTCAATTTTTTAAAATATATTTTGCATGTTTATAGTTTAAAAGTTCGTTATAGTTTAAAACTTAAAATTTAAAGTATAAACATCTAAATATAATTTTAAAATTTGAAATTCCAAATAACATATAATGTAAAATACTTATAGGTAATTAAAGTCGAAACATGTATGGAATTTTGTAGTATTTAAAATAAATTAACAATTAAAATTGCAAGTCAACAGATGCCCTTAGTTGTCAAAAAGTAACATAGATATACTTATTTATATACATGATGGTCCGTTAGTGCGTGGAAGTGCAATAACTTACTTAGGATAATTATATAAAAAAAATTCTTAAATAAAAGTTGTTATATTTTGCGCAGGTACACATTTCTAAAATATTTTGAGATATACAGGGTGTTCAGCCTAAGCGAGACAACATAAAGTAAGCTTTTTTTTTAAATAAGACAGCCTGTATATTTGTTTACCATCGAATTCAGTGTAAAATTCTGCACCTAGCCCTGTGTTTACTTTTCCCATAAATTGTGACGTTGCCAAGTGGAAGCGAAAAATATTAAGATTTGACGAAAATTCATGCGCTATAAATGCTGCCTAGTAAACGTTATTAGTGATAAGCAAGTAAACTTATTTGGTAAGTACGAAGGTTGGTACAGGCTGTCCTATTTAAAAAAAGCTGTGTACCTACGCAAATATAACAACTTTTATTAAAAAAAAAGATTTATATAATTTATCCTAAGTAAGTTATTGCACTTCCACACACTAATGGGCCAGCCTGTATACAGTTTTTGTATTTGTTACAATTTATTAAGCGCCAAGAAGATTAATATTATTTCTTCCAGGTTCCTGGCACCTCAGAAACCGATTTTTACGAAGAAAATATTTTCTTCTCTGTAGGCGAAAATTGTAAGAGAATCTATATAAAAAAATGGTTACCAATACATAGTAAGTATACGATATTTAGGTACAAAAATGTGTGTGTGCATGTGTGTTTTGAGAAGGAGATAGATCTATGTATCATCAATTGAATCATTATATAAACTGAAATATATTTAATTAATCATATAATATCTTTAACAGTTTAGTAATAGTAGACGTTTAAATGTTCACATAGAATGTTTCAAAATTTTTATTGAAAATATATCAGTTGTTACGTATTTATTTCTGTATATAATATTTTGCTTTTGCAAAAAAAGCACCACTATTACTTTACGTCAAAAATGCATTAGAAGTAATAGAACGTTATACGAGAATTCCGAAAATCTTGTTGGACGTATTTATAAACACGTTTTGCACTTTAATTAATAAGTGTTGGAGACCCATGAGATGGCATTAAGTGGTACTTTGCGTCTGCTTCTAGAAAAAGTACTCCTTATGTTTGCTCTCAATGAAAGCTGTGAAAACAGCGAAATACATTTTAATTGAAAAAGTTCATCATCTCGTTAATTAGAAACCAGGGCGGGTAAAAAAAGAAACTAAAAGCATTCGATAAACTCACTGCGTATTGTTGTGGGCGTCATGGAAACGTCAGCGCTAAAGGTGCCTCCGCATATCCGATCAACATTAAAGGACGGTCCCGTTACTGGTCTACCAACATTGCTTGCCATAGGCACTATTAGATAGTCCGCCTGGCAGAAATTTCCCGTTCCCGTGCTACCAACCATCGATTGAACAGGGCTGCTCGAGTTTCCGGATAATGTGAAGGATTGTGGCCTTTCGTTCACTGAAACGGAACATTTCATTGAAATTAATCAATTAATTATCTAGGTGTAATTAAAGAGTATTGCGAGCTGCCGATCTGAATTTAAAGTTCCTTCAATTCCTTTCTGTAGACACACTGCTCATATGTAATTCTCAATAAAGGTAAAACTCCTATCAGGTGTGTCGTTTTTGATCTTATTTTTATTATGATGTTATGTGTTGTGATCTTAGTATCCTAGATTTCATTTAGATGGAGAATCTACAGAAATCCTATTGCTAGACTTATACTTTAGAATACTTCATTAACATCACAGCAATAAAGATGACAGGTATCTTACCCGATGGGTATATCTAATTTTTTATGCAATTTGTCCATTCTTTCCGATTCCCTATAATATAGTGGCAAAAGCATAAACACGCAATAAAATTGTTTTATACATGTTACATAGTTTATACTCGTATTTATAATAACTAACGTAATTAGAAAGCGACTAGGACATAACCAAGGCGTACTCGATTGTCGTTAGAGACAACCAAGAAAGCTACTCCTATTGCGCATATCTTTCCGAGGCATAGCAATGTATATTTTGATTGCCCACCCGATGCTCCGTTCGAAGAATTCACCGAAGAAGAGCTTCTAATAGCACGATCGGGGTTAAAGATCAACAGAGCCCCTGGACCAGCAGGCATATCTCCAGAAGTTGTGAAGTGTATTGCTGGAACAAATCCGAAGTACACTCTGGCGATGTACAATTCTCTGGCGCTAAGAGGTGAATTTCCAAAACCTTGGAAAAAGGCGAACCTTGTCTTAATTAGAAAAGGAAACAAGCCCGTAAGCGAGTCTAGTCATATCGCCCCATTTGCCTTCTCGATGTCGAAGGAAAACTCTATGAGCATCTCATACTGGCCAGGCTAAAAGACGAGCTCGCACGCACCGGTGACTTAGCAGATAACCAGTATGGATTTCGCGAATGTAGTCAAACTACACACGCTATCCTACAAGTCATAGCGCAAGCAAAAGCTGCGGCTGACTTTGCAGGCCACCAGAACCGTAGACTCTGCGCCATAGTGAATTTAGACGTAAAGAACGCTTTCAACAGCGCATCTTGGCAGGACATTTTAGACGCCCTACAGGAGAGAGGAGTAACACAAGGTCTCCAAAACATCATTGCGTCATACCTCTCGGAAAGAGAAATAATAGCTGAAGCGAAAGGAGTTGTCGTTAGCTGCAAGATAAACAGCGGAGTCCCCCAGGGATCAGTGCTAGGGCCGACGTTATGGAATGTCATGTGACGACCGACTCAAAATGCCAATGTCACAGGCGGTCCAAATGGTTGAGTTTGCGACGTTGTCCTGCTAGTCACAGCCATTAACGAACAGACCTTGATGAGCTTGGTAGATTTAGCCCTGTTCAGAATCACCAATTGGTTGAAATCCAGGTATCTTCAGCTAGTACCGGAGAAGTCAGAAGCCGTGCTTCTGACCACCAAATGTAAAATTTAAGTTACAGGAGCATACGTTAATTCCAAAACCGGTGATAAAATATCTGGGAGTTTAGCTTCACTCCAAATTGTCCTTCGCAACACATATTCCAGAAAGAATTGCTAAAGCAGAAAGGACCATCTCCGCACTCTCGTGTCTAATGCCCAACGCGGGAGGCCCTCGAACTTCAAAAAGAAGAATCTTGGCTGGTGTTGTTCATTCGCAGATCCTTTACGCAGCACCGATATAGTGGGAGACGACCATGAAAACTAAACTACGCGCAAAACTGACATCACTTCATAGAGTAGTATGCATAAGAGTCTGCTACGCCTATAGAACAATCTCTGCCGGGGTAGTGGCAGTAATTGCAAAGTTCGCTCAGTTTGAATGCGCCGCGTGGGACATCTAGGGAAGAGGCCAGACAAGAACTGATTAGGAAATGGCAGTTGGCATGGGATGATGGGACCTATGGGCGCTGGACATGCCAACTGATCCTTGATATTAAAAATTGGTTGAAAGGGCCTGAACACCAGCCCATTACTTTACCACACAGGCGCTGTCAGGCCATGGACGCTTCAGGCGATACCTGTATGAACGAGGGAAGGTAGACTCGGATGAATGCTCCTACTGCGAAATGGTAGATGACGCTCACCATACACTATTCGAATTTCATAGATGGGCACGTAATAGACGAAAATACGAAGAAGAGTCGGGAGGGATACTTGATATCGAAAATGTACGAAACGACCTGATTTCCAAGTTGCATAGCCGCACGCTACTTGACTGTCTTGGAAATATAGTAAAAACAAAGGAAGAGGAGGACAGAAGAAGACCGTAGCCTTAGACACACCCTGCACTGAAGAAATGCGGCAGCGGATTCCGGTGTAGAGTGCAAGAGCAGGGGTTTTTAGTCGGTAAAAATCCGACACAACCTTCGAATGACAACTGAGCAGGAGTCTTTTCGAAGATTTTCCCCGCGATATAAAAAAAATTAGAATTATGAGAAGCTAACCCTGCTCCTATGTTTTGCACCAAGAAGTTGTGCCTATAATTTTTCCCTTTTTTCAGCATTCATTTACGTTAATCCAGAAGTAATAAGTGATAATAAACATAACAATAAAACCGAATTAGACATTAAAACAAGAAGGCGTATTTGAAAGCTATTTATAAACACCAGAACTTTTCCAGTATTGTACATAAACTGCTTGATATGCTGTAAAGGTTTTGGTTCATAATAACACACTTCGTAAACATTTCATATATGAAATGCTTCTCAGAAAAAAATATCGTTAGAATCCATCTCGACGTTTCAACATCACCGAACAGTAAGCATGTATCTTTCCCATAGGCGAGTTTTAGCCGTGCCTGTTTGTTTATAAGTTTCTCTGATAGCTTTTTTTCTGTCAGCAGCAATGTGCTTGGCAATTTTATAAAAACTTCCACCTTATATTTGATTTATTTTACAGGGAAAGTAAACTCATATTATTTTGAAAAGGGAAAAGTAAACCTACAGAACTCTGTTATTTGAAATAATTTAATAGCATTGCGCTGACAAGAATATCATTTTACCGTTTTGGTAAATAATATATATTGCGAAATTTTGCTTCGTTTTTATGTTTACTTGAAATACGAGTAAAAGGAAGATGCGGAATAACAACCTGTAACGGTTCGTTGAACTGGAAATATTGGAGAATAATATATCGTTTTGTTTCAGTTATACGATATTGCTCTGTCACCGTTACAAGTGACGCTAATGAGATTAGTGACTTTTCAAGATATCGATGTAACCTGGACATATGTAGCTGCTGAGTATGAGGCAGTTAACCTAACTACTTTATAAAAGCAGCTATAACATATGTTGTTCTCCTCAACATGTTTACGTACAGATATGGATGATGTTACCCTTTCAATATTGATATGTGGTTATATACATACAAAGTATTTTTAAGTTGAAAAGAGCGAACCTTAATACCAAAAACAAACTTAGTTAATCATTGCCACTTGATTAAACACAAAGGTGCACCATTTTCTGTAATTGTAGAACATTACCTTAAAGCAGATTCATTTATCTGATCTAAAATTTCTTCTACACCCTTGCCTGCTGATTTAAATGCTTATTGCACATTAACAGTTTAACCAATCTAAGTTAGCAATTTGCCCAGTAATCTATATGCTAGTGTTAGTATCCAGTAACAAGTAACCACTAGTTACACAAAATTTTCACTTATATGTACTCCCTCCATAGAATTTTGAAGATAATTGCTATTCTCTGGAACAATCTAATTAGTTTTAACTTTATATCATCTACCAGTTATGTCAATAATGCCTATGAAATGTATCAGGACAGTTCGTTCAATAACTGTACTTTGTAATCGTTTATCGATAATTTGCAGATATAATCTTCCATTTGGTTATGAATGTTGGTGGCTGATCATAAAGTTTTATACATCAGAAGTGTTATCCTTAGCATTTAAGAAAAGTACTGAAACTCGGATTTTCTGAACTAACCTCTTACTTTATATTATAACATTCTTTTGAATTAGACTAATTATTTATATTTTTATTTAATTTCAATCCTTTTCCACTATATGGTCTTGTTAAAAGCAGTTACTTAAAGACCTTCCACCAGTCGCGTAAAAGTGCTCGAGATAGCAGACATAGTGGGTATCTCAAATGACAGTGTACATAGAATTTTGACTGAGGAATTGCAGATTGGCGCATTGGGTGTCACGGTTGCTCGCGGAGCAAAACCTGACTCGTCTGAGTGTCTCCGAACACAGAGAACCAGTCCAAACAATGGGCACACAAATGTGCTCCGCCACCAAAAGAGGTAAAATCATTCAATCATCAATTCATTCTTCATTCAGCAAGGCATATAAATGAAAACATAGCTTTTCTTCTTCTGGTTTTTAAATTCCAAATTTGGTCACGGTTAGACAATCTATGCGAAGAGATACTGCGTACTTGAGACAATGTAAAGGAATACCTAACCATGCCGCCATGCAAAACTGGAGTAAATCTTAAACGGTGACCAAGTCAATGACATTTTTTTATCTTTGCTATAACTTTCAGTCTTGTCTCAATGAGTCTTTTTGTAGATTTATATGTTCAACATTGGTGTTGGTATGATTTAGTATGCAATTTTAATCTATTATCATTTACATCATTATGTCCTTTGATAAAGCTTCATAAATTCTAATACATACATCGAAATTATTTTCTACATTATTCCCGTACAATCTAATTCAATTTGGGCGACAATAAGCAACACGATTTCTTCTATACATGTATCTAATTCCCAGCAGAGAACCGAGCGTAAAAGCAGAAAGGTCTCTCGTTTTCCTTGGAAACAGCATAAAGATTCAAGTTACTTTTAGTATGGAATACAATGTGTGAACAAAGTATCTATTCCTAATGACAGTTCGATGTATATTTTTCTTTTTTTACCGCTTCTATCCTTTCTCTTTCTTTCTGAATAAATAAGATCTAAAGACAGAGCTTTGCTTACAGATATGCATATATGTATATACAGCGTTAGTAAAAAGTCTCGGAACGGTCGAAAACTTTGTTATTTGAAAATTATGATTTCTGAAATTTGGTATGTGCATTTTAGCATTTATGCATTTTATGCAATACAGTTTATATTTTTATCACTTCCGGTTTAATCGGCAATAAGTCTAACTTTTTTTTTTAACGGAACGCCCAGATCTTTTTAACACTTTTGAATGCAAAATAAAAAACTTCGTTCAGGAAGTATTAAGATGTTTATTTTTATTCACAAGGAAACAGTTAAAAAATTAAAAAAGTGTCCTAATACAGAAAAATCAAGATACCTGTCTATTCAGGTTGCGATTACAATAATTGTTCAAAATGCTCTCCATTTACAATTTGACAAAACTGTAAACGGTCAGTAAAATTTCTTATTGAATTTTGTATTTTTTCTGGAGTGATGCGATTGGCTTCTTGAACTATTCTCTCTTCCAATTGTTCAAGATTATGGGGACGATTTTGGTACACTTGACATTTCAAGTGACGCCAAAAGAAAAAATCTAAAGGCGAGAGATCTGGCGAACGTGCTGGCCATTCGATTGCTCCTCTACGTCCGATCCAACGTTCCGGAAAAATTTCATTGAAATAATCGCGGACATTATGGGCAAAATGGGGGGGAGCTCCATCTTGTTGAAACCAAAAATGTGCATTAGAGTGATCACCTATGTTTGCATTTGGAAAGAGGGCCGCAAGTGATGGACAACCTCATTTCGCAATAAATTTAAGTAGACATTGCCAGTTAAATTTCCTCTTATAAAAAATGGTCCTATGATGTTGTTTCCAACAAGACCAGCCCAGACATTCACCTTTTGAGGACGCTGTGTATGGACTTCTTCAATCCAATGCGGATTTTCAATTGACCAGTAGCGACAATTATGTCTGTTCACAGTGCCGTTGAGACAAAACGTTGCCTCATCTCAAAAAATAATGTGATCTAAAACATTAGGCTGCTGCTCGATCAATTCCGTCATTGTTTCGCAAAAATGTAGTCTACTATCTGGATCATCGTCAGTTAACTAATGGGCGGGATACATTTTATAGGCTTTCATTCTTGCTGATTTAAGAATCTTATGAGCAGATTTTTGAGAGATCTCATGAATTTGACCTAATTCTGTTGTGGACACGTGATGATTTTCTTCCACTGTAAGTAACAGATTCGAACTAGTTTCTTCATCTGTTGCTGTTAATGGACGTCCCCTTCTAGGTAAATCCTTCACCTGACGAAAGACTTCAAACTTTTGAATTGTTCCACATACCGTAATTTACTAATGTGACGATCCGGCTAAACAGTATTAAACAAAATACGAACCTCTTCAAAAGAACGTTGACGATCACCGTACCCACGCATCATTAATATCTCAATTCGTTCTGATTCAGTAAGTTTTACTGCCATTTTCAAATGTGTCAATGTCTAAAATAAGTAAATTTATAGCGATGCAAAAGTTAAAACGCTTTTAAAATTGTCAAATGTGACGGCAAAAAAAA